>BMAV01004619.1:156288-217737 GCA_019973955.1 Trichonephila inaurata madagascariensis | reverse complement strand
TTTTGGAAAATTGAAGTTAGATCATTCATCTTTTTCTTAATGATACGCTTGGCACTGGTAAAAGGGACATCTTTCCTTTTTGTCTGTTGAATGGAAGCTCCCTTCTTTGCTAGGTGGTCCGCTAACTCATTACCAGTTGCACCGCAGTGTCCAGGGATCCACTGCAAGGCGATTTGCTTAGAGTACTCAGACAGACTCTGCAACTTCAATTAGTTATGACTGAAAACATTTTTTTTTAATTCAAAATATATTTTTGAAAAATATTGATTGTGTTTGTTACGACGACAGGTTATTCAGCATAATCTTAACAAAGTATTTTCACAAAAGTTTTGAAACACAAATCATTTATGTACAATTTAATAATGATACTAACTTAAGCTAAAAATCACCAGGTTTGTACATAAAAATTAATTTTTTTAGTTTTAAATTGAGGAAGTTTAGCAAGTTTTAAAGTCGCCAACAAGAACTAAAATACCATAAAATGGTAATACTATATGTTTACTATAAATGTAATTTGGTACATTATGGAAATATTCAGTTTTATCTGCAGTATTTGTATTGGGAAGACTTATTGCAGTATCAATGAAGAGCTCATTTTTAGATATGTCATTTTCAGTAGTATACCATCTCTTCCAAACATTGTTTTCCTAGAATCTGAGAATGTTTTGGCCGGGGCATTTTCTCAACAGAAAAATATTAATGGAAAAGCTTCTAAGTTATATAATTTATTTTTTGAATAAAATTGGCCTTGAAATCAATCTTAAGTAATTATGAGAACTCAAAATTTAATCAATCAGAAAAGATTTTAGTCATGAAAATTGAAATTAATAACCATTTCACACTAAAAGAGTTGCTTGTGCTTAAAAATATTTTTAATTAATTCAATTAAAGAGAGGAAAAATTCTTTAAAATGAAACCAAATCAAAACCTAACTTCAGAAAACTTCAAATATCTTAAAAACTAATTTGTTATTAGGTCTAAAATTTGGTGGGAGCTTCCCAATGATATGGGCCCCAAGAAAATGCAAAGAAAAAAATTGGGGTGGTATTATTGAAATTTTTAGGGTACTGAGAAGCGTCCTTATGTGTTTTTTCTTGACTTGGTGTATCATTTCAAATAAACAGAATGTGAAGTAGACACAATGAATGGAGACAGGGTTTCAGTACTACGGCCCTGGATGATATAAAATTTTTTGATAGCGAAGAGAAGCTTTCGCATTGCAGCAGGTCAACTAACAAACGTAAATTTTTCTACCATTTATATTGCGATTTTGCTGAAAACTGGTCTCAGACGCTTGCGTCAAGCAGGACTGCATCCCCAAACATTGCTTGTGTTCCACTGAGAAAACAAAGGTTCAGCATAACTTTAAGAAAATCATCTAACTAAGCATGTTTGGAGCGCAGGCTCTTCTCATATCAGTATAGATACCGCTTTTCGTCTAACTGCAGATGTAAACTGATCTGCTGAGAAAAAGAAAAGGCTAGATGTTATCCAGAAATATCCATGACATTTCTCTGATTCCAATAGTATAATGATATAGAATACACGTCATAGTTAATAGAAGCACTCGTGTACATCTAATACTAGTCAGAACTGTGATCTCTGATTGAAAGATTATTATAGTATTGCTGCTTCACATAATATTGTCTTTTACAATGCATCCCGTTTCGTGGACAACGCGTTATGTTATCACACATCTGTCCAGGACTATCTTAATGGAAGATATTCAGCGCCTAATCTTCTTGTAACTTTACTCAGGTTTTAATCCGATTGGAAACATTTGGGTTACTTTAGAATATCTTGTAACTTCAATAACCAAGGCTACTATCATCCATGTATGAAAAAAAAACAATGAAATTTACTTTTAAAGGTGCTGAATGATGTATTAATTGTATCCAGACAGACAGGTAGCTACAAAAATTTTTACAAATTAAATGGGGGTTGAAGGGGGGAATAAAGAATTTTGGTTGGATTAATATATTATTTTATAATATTATTAATAAACATGTCTAACTTCCACAAACGAACCCAAAATTTCAAAAAAAAATTAAGTTGCAGAAAAAAGGGCCCGGCAGTAGGGGTTTCATTTTTTTTACATTTGTTTGAACACTAATATGTGTGTGTGTAAGAACACAAAGGGCCTAATTTCATCCTTAAGTTGTTGTTGGACTATTAATGGACCAATAAATCCATGTTTGTATATTTTTGCTACAGTTTGAAAATTGATAACGTATATAATTTTTTATTAATACTTTGTATATTAGCAACAAATTTCATTTGGTTGTTTTCAGAATTATTGGCAATATGTCAATAGAAGAACATCTGTGATATTTTATTATTAAAAGTATTCATAAACTTTTATTATCTTAAAAGATCTTTGCTTATATAAATGATCAGAAACTCTCTCTCCCTTATATATACATACATACATACTAGTTTGTACAAACTTTATGTTACGGTAAATTAAGCTCGGCTTGACTCTAAGTCAAGCCGCATAAAAGTTGTTTTGCTGTCGTATTTCCAATAAATTCGTACTGTAATTCTTCCACATATGCTACCAAAATTTATTCTATAAAAATAAATTAAACTTCAATCCATAACTCATTCTTACAGGCCTGTATAGATGAGAAGTAATGGCAAAATTTCCTAGATATTCCAGAAGACAGCCAACAAAGTCATTTAAGGTAATCCGAATCCGGTGACAATAACAGAACGATTAAGCGCGCTAAGAGGAAAAGCATTTAGAAGCGTAATTTCCTTTTAATGGTGAGATTTTCGGATGGTTCAAATTTTTATTTTAGAACAGAGTCCCCCTCGGCTCATTTAGTTGAAAATTTAAAAACAAATAAAAATATATAGCACACGAGGCCTTTGATTTTATGACTTCATAAAAACCTATATAAATGCTAACTTTTTGCTATCAGAATTTATTTAGTGGAAACTATGAAAAATTGTAAGCCCTAGCAAATTATTACATAATGAATGGGAAATAAATGTCACATTCAAAAATTATTTAAAATATGAATGCCATGTACATAGCACAAAAAAATATGCTCTAAAAAAACTTTCAGTTATATTCTTTAGAACATAATGCGTTTCAGAAAGTCTTAAGTTACTGATATGAACATTTATTCTTTTTTCTTGAAACCTCCGATTCCACGCAATTTAATTTCTCCCCTATACTTCTCTTTTCAGCTAATTAAGTTTTTTTTAAGGAAACTCTTTTTTCTTGCAAAAGGTCCGAAATCGTCTGTGAATAGATGTATTTTTTATTTTTCCTGAATTTTCCTTAACTTCATACTCTTAATGCTTTATAAAATAAGTACTGAAATAAATTGCATTTTTTTACCCATAACTATATTTTTATTTCATGGAAATTTCTTATTGTAAAAATATTCTACGAAGTATTTTTTTTACGCAAAAAGTAAATTATCTTCATATTTTGGAAAAATTATCTAGATTAAATATTTTCAAATTATTAAACATTATAACAGTGTTAAATTATTCTTTCTTCGATATTTCGTAAAATCTGAAAAAATTTATGAAATATTGAAGAAAGAACCAGAACATATATTAGTTCAGTAGCTTAAAAATTTTATTACTCAGAACATTCGTTGATGCATTATCTTATAGTCTTTCAAGCATATTACCAAGTAATTACGTGTAAATAATTACCTCAAGTATATTACCTGGTTCAAGTAATGATCATCACTAGAAATAATGGACACTATTCAACTTGATATAGTCTAGTAAATCTAAGTTGTTGTTTTTGTGAAAGGATTTAGAAAAAAATGTCGGACAGATACTGTCCCTTACTAGAATACTGCTTAGAATTATGATAGGTATCTTCAATAATCCTGGTATAATTATAGAAAAAGACTCTTATAAGAGATTAACCAAATTTACTCTTAAAATTATGTAGAGGAACAATGACCTTCACTTGCTTAAGAGAAGTCTTTACACTAATGTGACATCGGTGTCGAGTTTCCTTGAAGCATTAAACATCTTTATAGCTGTTAGAAACCGAATTAAGAAAAGAAGGTAAATATTTTCAAAAATAATGTAAACGATGCACAATTACAATAAAAATTATTATTGGGAAGCAAATATTTTATCAATATCTATTCATAATATCTGCTAGAAAAGTGTTCCAGATTTCGTGAGAATTTAGTTCCGAATGGAAAAGATAATTGGTAGATTGTGTTTTTTTAAATGTGTTTAGTATACTTCTTATTTCAGTATATTTTATACCTTTCACCTCTTTCATCTAAATAACCATTATGCCTTATAATCGTATTAAAATGAATTAATTTTTAAGTTTGAGCGCTGAGCAATATAAGATAAACTAAAATCTTAAACTAGACCTAATTAATGGTTGGTCTCTAATCAATTTTTACTACCACTACATTACCATTTGATCCATTACTTAAGCATTACCTTTGGTATATTACAGAGAAATAAAAATAATGAGCACACACACAATGGCTCAACTCTAGTCTCTCTTATCTTTATAGAGTGAAGAATAAGAAAAAAGGTACAATTATTTGATGTCAAATGTATTTTGAATGCAGAAAATTGTGAAAGGGAACCTAATAAGTCATTATCTAAGAAAACAAAGGAATGAAAAGAAATAAAAATTTGCAATGATTCAAAATTTAAAATGTGACTATAGAAAAATTGAAGTTACTACAATTCTAAAACTTGTAATAATTCCGAAATTAATGTTCCTTACACAATTAATAATTAGAATCATGGAAGGTACTTCCAAGAAAAATTTACGGTAGTGAAAGAAACCAATGAAATTTCATTTTTATTAAGAATGAAATAGAAATTGACTAGATCTTTTGTGAAATAAAAAAAGAAAAAAGATTATAAATTCCCTTAAAAAAAAAAAAAGGTATCTCTTTCAAATAATAAAAAATAACATACTAAAAAGTTACATAATTTCTTGGACTAAGAACGCAATTTTTTGAACGTACAATTAATATGTTTTATGTTCGTATCTTTTGTTTCAAAGGACCTAAAGTTAGGCGTTGAATTTTTTTTATTCCCTTTTAAACTATTTAATTAATTATTTGCGCTTACAATGCATTCAGAATAGTTGATGCTTTATACATAAAGTTGCTCAAAAAATAATTGACCTTTATTCAAAAAATAAATTCACATGCCATAATTTCATAATAATCTCTTTCTAAGTTGTCCTTTTGGACAGTCATACATTTTTTCCTTCTTTTAAATGACACGCAGTGAGCTCTTCAAAATCATAATGGCGTCTTTTCTAAGCTTACAACTTTTTTTCAGTTTCTTCTTTCCTGGTGTTTTTTCAGACATTCTGGTTTCGTGCATCTTGTCCCAAGTCATCAAATCTTTTAAAACACACATTTAATGCAGTGTTATGTTTCCAGATTTTCTGTAAATTTGTCGAATACGAAACAAATTTTATTTATCTATGATTTTACTGGTGACTTATGTAACATTTTGTTGTTGTTTCTTATGCCGCCTGATCGACTTAGTCATTACGAGGCCCACGAAGTTCAACGTGGTGAGGGCTAGATGTACGCCTGTATTATCCGTAGCTTTGAGCACCACGCAGATGGCAAAACGTTTTTGCTCAGTTCCCCCCTCTCAATTTTGAGAGAGGAGTGTCCGGGGCTTCCTACCTCTCTTCCCTTCCACCTACCTCACGAGAGGACTTGTGGCTCGACGATTGTTTAAAATAATCCCATGCCCTGAAGATACGCTACATTTGCAAACGCCCATGCTTTCTCCCAGATTTGAACCTAGACCCTACGGCACAACAGTCAGAGTCAACAACTAAATTATCGAAATCATAATATTTTTTTTATTCTAAGTATATAAAAAAAACTCTAACAGAGGCGTTGCAATCGCTAACGTTTGTGTACAAAATAAAGGCTCTTTAACTTTATTTGTTTAGATAAGGGACGATTTATTAACACACCTTTTGGGCAATAGTCACTCAATATACATAAATAGTATTATTAATGCATAGCTTCATGGGGTTTATTATAATTATACTTTTATTTAAAATTGAATTTTGGTAATTATTCTATAATTAAAATCTAGGTTTTAAGACACAACGAGCTCTATATATAATATATCAAATTTTAAAGATCATTTACAGAATTAATCGATGCAAAATTTGCAGAGATGATTGATGAGGAAGAAAGAAAAAAACGATGGTCCTCTGAAAGGGTTGTTGCACTGTGCAGTGCTAATTTTTGAACAAAAAGTGGAAAAAGTTTCTCACTTTGTACTATAAACATTGCTTAGATTTGCTGAGTAATCCTGTCACTGAAGTCATTCTTTTTGCTAATTGATTAAAAATGAGATTTTTTTAAAATAAAATGGTTCCGATGCACGAAGAAACATTATTCTGAACTTGGTTCTAGCAAAAAGATCTTGAAAGAATGCTAATAACTCTCACTGGAAAAAGAAGAATGTAAGAAACTTTGAAGGAAATGATTTGATTTACAATGATATTAAAGGTTAAATGAATTTTGGTAAACAGGTGTAATGCATTCATAGAAAGCGGACATCAATGGCTGACTAGTTGCCGGGAAAAATGTAAGCAGAACACAAAAAACGTGGCATCAAAAGTTGAGTAGTTTTTATCCTTCTCAGTAGTGCGAATATCATTTTTGTAATAGATCACCACAGCTTCTTACGAAATAGGAATTAGCATGGCTACAAATCCCTATGAGTGCTTTTAATAATAAAGAAACAATGAAAAATCTGGCTATTGAAGTTGATTTCAATCTCTTATAGTTATATTTTGTAATATTTAACATTTAAAATGTAATTTTAATACTTAATATTGTATGTTTTAGTAAATTTATTACAAAAATATATAAGAATCTCACAAATCTGATCCAAATCATATATTGTTCATCCGGAGAAATTATGTCGTAAGTGCGCGGTGGTACTCCTATGAAACCACCTCTCGGGAATGTACTGTAATTTTTTTAAAGGTATTTTCTCTGTTCTTAGGTTCTTTACATAGCATTTATTAATTTTATTTTGAAAAATTCAGTGAATTTATTTTTCCGCGAGTCAAAGGGTTAAGAACTTCACGGACTCTATGACCACACAGGTCTGAGTGGTTTGTGTTGCTAAAAACAATTACTTTGGCTTTTATTTCGTAATTTTGGTCTTAAGATTTACGCCAAAGAAAGATATGGTAGAGGGTGGAGGGCTTAAAAGTACGATTTACTTTAATTCATCGCATATTTACTTTCCAAATACAAGTATTTCAAACAGTACTGTATTTAATTTGGTATTTTAACCCAGGAGAAGGCACGCACTCGATATTAACGTTAGTGGTCATACGTTAGTGGACTGTGTCACCCCATTCCTTTTTTTATAATTATTTTTATTTTACACCATCAAAATCGTAATTTCAGAGAGTAATTTAACTAAGAAAAAGTATATTTACCTACTTTTAAGGACTTTTCAATTTTTCATTGAGAATTTGAGAAAAAATCCAATCCAACTGAACTAAAATGTTTCAAATATATGCGACTTTAATAAAGGACACAAATGATAGTAACTTTTCTCTAACATTACAGGGATGATATTTCCCGGCAAAACTGTCATATTTTGTTCAAATTATTGTAGTTTTATTATCCTTTGGTGATCGACAAACAGCATGTTGAACTTTTTCTTGGTTGTGTCTTTTTTGACAGGGTGCAGTGTGTCTTGTGGAACACTTGTGACTTCCTATAATTTTTGATGGAGTTCTTAAGGTAGCATTTGAAAACTTTTCTTTCAAATCAAACGTTTCGTGTTTATCCCTTTTATCAAATTTACTTTCGCCATCATGATTAGTGTCCATTATTTTATCAGGTTCTTCCCTTGCCTGATCAGTTTCAACTTCATCCAATAGAAATCGCACACATTGCAATTTCTTTCTATGGATTCTGTTCATTTACATTTATAAACCGTAAGGAGTCGCGTACAACATGGTAATCAAAACCACTAAGTCGTTCACAGGGGGAAAATGTAGTATGTTCACAGAAAATATTTTGGAACAAAAGTAGTCGTTGGGGAACTCAGTCACTCCAAGTACCTGATTATTCTAAGAAAAACGTTAGCGATTCCAAAAAAAGAGGGGATATGTGACAAATACGTTTTAGTACCCAAGTCGACTGTCATATAGGAGGATACTGACAAGGTCATTGATAACAAAGAGTTTTCCTAGAATTAAAGATTCCGTGAGCCTGGGGTGACTCTGTACCCCCGCGTGACCACTCCAGGTTAAACTCTTTGTGACATGGTGGTATTAAAAGTGTACCACATTTTTGATACGCAAGTATGCATTGTGAGATACTTTTTTCTAGAGTTACGTGAACGCATTAGGTTTAAGTTTAATTTGTGAAAAGCAATTGTTATTCTCATCAACAAATGTTATAAATGTTTTTGCTTGTGTTAGGAAATTTTGACATGTCAGTGGAGTTCTATCGAATTTGTGTCATTTAAAAAGAAGTAGAATTTATGTTCAACACGGGCTTTTTATTTACTAAAATTTCGTCTCTCAAAGGATTTAAATAAATCTAAAATCTCTCAATAGTTGGTTTTAAAGAATATTCTCATTTCATTTACTTCCTGAATAATTTTTCTTAGTAAAACATAAATTTTCTAGGTTATTAAAAGCAGACATTTCTTTCGATGCATCATCATTGTTTAATTAATGACATTTTAACCATTCCATTGCTCAATCAAACCAGTTGAAAAGCTCGTTTTAAACTGGAATAAGAATTCGATCGCGTTTCTGCAACAAACAGTTTTGATTCATCGCATTTCGTATTCAACCCTTTCTCACCTTCTTACTTTTTTTAAAAAAGGGAAAACGCAATTAAGCAAGAGGTTCAAACTCTTCTCTGTAACCGCCACAATCCTCCCAGGAATTCAATAGAGAATTAGCGCCCACATTAGAATATTAGTGCCGTCATACGAAATCGATTCTGCGAGTGAATTAATTACTTTCGGATGTTGGAAAAGTATTCAGGAAGAAGCGTAATTGAGACCTTGTCAGGTTAATTCCTTCTTTCAAGAGAGTAATTATTCCTGTGAACTCCTTCACCTTATTAACTTATAAACGAATTGCATTACGAGAGTTTAATGGAAACCATATCAAAACTTTTCTTTACATGTGATTACGCTTCAAATTTTATCCATGCAGGCTGTCAGTGTAGCACATTAGATTCTGGTAAGGCAAAAGAATACTTTCCACTCCTATGATAATTAGTGTTAAGCGTGATATATTGTATCAGAAGGTTTCTATGTAAATGAAAGCAATTGTTTCTCTTGCGACTCTGATACAACTAAATGCAGTATTACATTGGTTTGCATACGATAGCATTGTTTAAAAAGTTCTATCACAATTTTCATGGTGGGTTTACGTCAGTGGCGTAACGGAGAATATTAGGGCTCTCCTAAAAAGTTATGTTTTGGATCCTAAGCCAGATCTTATAAAGCATTTCAAAATCATAACAATAGGCTTTGGGCTCCCTAAAATCCTGGTGTACGTTGCGACACTGGTTTAAATATTTTTGTCCTACAAATCTCTTATTGGAAGCTATATGGCTAGGAAAATTGACTACAATCATCACAGGAATATTTCTTACCATTTTTCTGAAGGGAGGAAAAATTAACAAATATAAGGTTCTTATTTTGGATTATTAATTTAAAATTTCAAAAAAGGAATGTAATAGTCTTCTCGTATGTTAGGTTTAGATATTTTTGATTTTCCACAAAGTATAATTCTTCGTAAAATGATAAAAATAAGAAAAACCATATTCTAAAGGATTTTATTTACCGTTATTATTAATTACCATTAAGGGATTGTTCATACTTTTATAACTTGTAATTTTTTCACCTGATTATTTTTCATTAATTCATGATACAGCAATTACCCTTATAAAGAGGCAATATTTATTTTTATTCCTGTGCCAAGAACTAGATCTCCGGAATTATTAGACAAGAAATTTTGTAAAAATGAATCTTTTGTTCAGTACAGATCTCGCGTAAGTCTAAATTGAGTAAACGTAAAAAGTAACTTAATACCTACACACTAACCCTAAACTCTATAACCAACGCTTACCCAGTCTGGTGACAAGCAGAAAAGACAAGCAAATATTTATCCGTATGCTCTCAAAATTTTATTCTAAGACAAATCTTCTAATTTCGTTGGTTCATGAAATATTCGGGTTTCAGGAAAACAGGCAAAATTCCTACTCATAGACAATCCATGCGGTAAAAATGCAATTAAGTTCGTCACTAATATGTTGACAATTCCAAGAAACCTTCGATAACTCAAAATAGTAGATGTATCCCAAATTTAGGTTTTCACAGTTCTCGAAATATATTAGTTGATTTGCATCTTGTGTGATTTATATTTTGTATTTTATCTCAAATGTCTATTTTTTTAAAAAAATTTCTTAGGTAAGACCATTAAGGGTACAGGTAAGAGAAGAAACAGCAGAATGACTCTTCCCTTTATTTCATCTCCTAAATACAATACAATAGAATATATAGATACAGTTTGTAGTTTATAGCTATCGATTCTTTCAATAGTATCTGCATTGTCAATAGTTACGATTCAATGCATATTAGAACAAAATAAGGTAAAACAGTGCTTCTCAACTGTGCCCCCTGAAGGGGAGCATATCGAAAATAAAAGATTTAAAAAATAATTTTACTCTAGAATGAGAATTAAAACAAAATACTTTCAGACATAGTAAAAAATGTACTTTTACTCTGATATAATTTATATGCGATATAAGTCATCTCAAAATAAAAACTTCTTCAATACCTAATTAACTATCTTTGATACAAAAACCGAATAAAAAACTTTTATTTTATTTGCTGTAATCTCATGATAAGTGATTTTACTACTCTTTCAGAGGAAAACGAATCCTAGACCCAGAATAGAAAAAATTTAGGAACATAAAAATTCATCACTGTGCTTATTTTGAAATACTGCACATTATAGCTGTAATCTGTTTTTGCTGATAATCTGTTTGACCTTCTAAGTTATTGGTACAGTTAGTTATGACCCCTCTCTTATGTGTTTGTTTCTCATTTAGGGAAGTTGTAAGTAATGTATTTATATTTCTGTGTTGCGCTTTTTTCCATGCAAAAGAGTTTTATGATATTTGGAAAATCACGGAGAGTACTTTGTAGGATTACTTGGCCAAGACTTTTAACCCGGAAGTGGTCGCGCGGAACACACAGATCACAGAATCGTTAATTCTGGCAAAACTGTTTATTTGTTACCAACGAAAAAAATTGAAAAATTCTGGAAAGTAGGTAAGTTTACTTTCTCTTAATTAAATTATTCACTGAAATCACGATTTGTATCGTGTATAATAAAATAGTAATTATATATATATATATATATATATATATAAGGATTGGTGTGACTCAATAATCGTATCGAGTGCACGCCTGCTCCCGGGTTAAAACATGTTGAAGTCTTTTCGCTTTAAATATTAAAAATAATACAATTATTCTTCATCGGAATTTTATATTATTGTTCATTATTTATAACATCAATTATAAATGCTAATTCTGTGAGGCTTAAAACTACAATTCGCTTAAAACTAATTATAATTGGAGCAATCATTTTAAAAAAATCATTTTACATTTTTGTAAACATTGACACGCACTTGGCTTTACTCTCCTTACAATTCAGCTATTATATCAATAATGTTTTATATTTTTATAGATGAACTCTTGCAAAAAGTGGGCACTTCAGCCGGTATACTTTTAATGTATCAGTTCTGCACAGAGTATTTTATAACTAATTAATACTAAATTAAGAACAAGTTTTTAATAAGTATTAAACGACTTCCATGGGCTTGTCTTGGAAAGTAAAGTTATTATAAGGAATGCTTATGATTAGAAATTGACCCTCTGAGTTCTTTTTCTATATTTAGCTGATATCTATATTTTGTCTCCTAAGCAGCCACCGCATTTTGCAATATGTTCAATTTAAAAATTAGAGAAAGGAAAAATAACATAATAATTATCCTATTACTTAATTTTTTTGCTTAAAAGTAACGTATACAAAATTTAATACTTATGTTATTTATTTGTATGGTTTATAATTAAGATCGCGTATTGTAGCTTTGGCGTCAAAGTGCATTATTATTGCATTCACTACATTATTAATGAAGAAGGGGGCGCGTATAAAATTGTGATTGAAAAGGGGGGCGCCAGCATTGAAAGTTTGAGAAGCACTGAGGTAAAAGCATTTAGTGCGGTGATTCTCAATCTGTGGGGCATGCCTCCCTTGGAAGGCATGATAACTTCACGTGGGAAGGGGCGAGAAAGTCGAAAAATCAAAAATAAAAGATTAGTTTAAAAATTAAATGCTGAAAGAAAACAAAACAGAATATATACATTCTGGTATGATAAAAAATAAAATATGCATTTACACTGACGGAATATGAATATGCAAATAAATGTATTTGATAATTTATTGAAACTAAATTAAGAACAAGTTTAATAATTACAAGTGACTCCCATATGGGCTTGTCTTGCAGAGCAAACGTTTTCAAAGGAAGGTTTAATATTATAAATTGACATTCTATATATATAAATTCTTTTTCTACATTTAGATGAGATCCATACTTTGTCATCAAAGCAGCCAAACTAGAAAATCCGTTTTCACAAAGATAGGATGCTGGAAATGGCAAAAGTACATGAAGTGCTTTTGGTTTCAGTGCAGAAAATTCATCAACCACCCATGCTCAAAATTCATAGTGTGCGTTATTTCTGATGCCTTATGATTTCACCTTTTGGCGTGATATTTATGAAGATCTTTTTTTCGGCAGCTGAGAGCACTTCTGGAGTATTTTGAGATGGATTCCTAACCTACTCGTAACTTGCTATCAAGTTGTCATGAGCAAGAAAATACTTTTAAATTCTTTGTCAGCATAGCTAAATGATTTCAATGGTTTCAAATGGTTCAACGGTTACCTTAATAATTTGAACAATTTATTGTTAAGGTTATAGTGTAGCTTTACGGTCAAAGTACATTATTATTACATTCAATGCATTGTAATTGTTTGGGAAGGGGGGCTTGATGAAAGTTATGATATTAAATTGGGTCACGATCATTGAAAGTTTGAGAAGCACTGATTTAGTAAATCAAGGCTGTTGATTATTCGTGAACACAGCATTAGAAATTCAATAATTTCACCTTTTTATCAATGGGTCGGGATTAACTATTAATAGCATGTGTAAATGTAATTCTTGTTTATTTAAATATTGATCTATTTTCTGTGGCGAGACAACAACGAGACATTCTTCTCGGTTTCCACAATTTTCATCACAGCTGTAATAAATTAATACAACTAATTATTATTTGGAATGTATAAAATTATAGTGTAAATACATTAATCAATAAGCTTAAGTAACATTATTAATTACTTCTCAAAATATTTTTCCTTTAAGATACTTAATTTTTATTGAGTATCTAAATTTTTATTTCAAAATTAGAATAAATTTTAATATTTATAAATTTTTTTTCGTATGAGTTATGACAGCATAATGAATTTACTTTTTAATACCAAATTAGAGTCTTAAATATTTGAGGATAAAAATTTCTGCATTAAATATTAATATGAATATTATTAACATTATTATATTATTATAAAAATATAAATTATCAATACAGTTTCAAAATGAAAGCAAATTACAACATGCCAAAATTTTTAGGTATTAGGATTTACCAAAGCCGAGAACCAAAAATCTTATCCTTGTTCAAAAAATATTCTACATCAAATATACAGTCAGATAAAATAAATTCATAAGAAATGAAAAAATGGCTTGTACTCTCTCTTTTTAATTAAAAATAAAAACACCACTCTCTGTTTAAAACAAAGGAAAGTAGCAGGAATAGTTTGTGTGAAATAATCCTGAACGTTTCTTCCCAACAATTCCTTTCCGAATATATTTTTTTTCCGAAAACTGAAAGAGAATGGATTCTATAATGGAAATGCTTTGTTTTAGAAAAATACAAAACGTGTTAATTAAGTTAATTAATAATTCCTTATGCTTATAATTTACTTCACCTTAAGTCATCAAGATTAACACCATTTTTATCCTGTTGCGATAAGAATTTCAAAAGTTATTTATTTGGCTTTTTTGGCGACTTTTCTCGCTACTTTCATTTGCTTCTTGAAAAAATAAAATATTTATTTCGTTATAGTAATAACAACTTCGATGAATTAAAAAAACAAATAGCACATTATTTTGTAAGATGTTAACTAATACTGATCTCAGAATGAAATCATCGTTTTTTGTACATATAATCAAAGATATAAGATATATTTTGAGAAAAAGACATATACATAAGAGTAAATAAAACAAATCTTTTAAAATACTTTGCATTGTGCACTTCTAGTTTATAATAGCAAAAGGAAAAAAAAATAGTTAAAACACTCATTTTTGAATCGAGCCTTTTTAAAAACATAAACAAAATGACGAAAACATTAAATGACTTTTTTTATCAGAAGTTCATTGCTTTACCAGGAAAAATCGATACCAGACAGCTTTCATTTCTCTTTAAATCGTTTTTTGTGGAATAAAGTAATACTATATTTATTTTTAAAATGCTTTTTCAAAGCTCTATAATTTCTATACACAATTTTTCAAAATGTACATTATAATTCCAAAATCCGTTGTCAAGTAATGATAATGTAACAGAAGGAAGCAAGAAATCGCTTAGACGCTTGAATAAACTATTTAAATGTTTTCATAATTTTTAACACATATCACATTTTAAACAAAGTATTGGTTTAAAATACGTTCAAACAGAATGTTAACGAATATATTTTAGTTGCTTGTTACGGAGAGTCTGATCGATTTTAAATAAACTAAACTAATTCTTGTCAGATAAAATATGTGTCACAAAATGTGCTCTTTTCTTGAATAATCGAACTTGAAGTTCTTGTCTGGATAATGAAATGATTTTATTTATATGCGCAATGCATTTTTTTAAAATAATGAATGTGGTTCATAATTACGCAATGCGACCTAATCAAATATCAGTACCTAAAAATTTAGGGAAAATGGTAAGGGAATATTTATTTTGAGTGAAATACAGCTATTAGAAATAATTTAGAACTGCTAAAATAGGGCAAAACCTTGTTGGGGAATCTACCGAAAAGTTTGAAAAATTACTTAGTTCTCATTGCAAATGTACGGAATGAATCGTTTGCTTGAGAAAATAAGAAAAGAAATGGCTACAGAAATATCATGTGATCAATATTATTGATAAGTAGGTTGTGGAAAAGTATTTTTTTAGAAATTGTAATCCTCATTTAGATCATTGTCTTGTTAGTATAGTTTAAGAAAGCCTCATCAAAAAAACATAAATTACATAATGACATTTTTGTAATGCATTTAAAAATACTTCATATTCCTATAGATTCTTCCTAAATTATTTAATATTTGGGCAGTTTCAATTTAAAAGATAAAATTTAATTAATTAAAAATGAAAAATGTCTGTGGACATATAACCACACGATAGAAGTGAAAACTTCTAATATATACAAGGAAGAGAATTCAATTATTTCAATGCACTCTGTTTTCTTTTACAACATTTTCGCATGCACTCGTTAAGTAGTTAAGGGCACATGTTACGATTTACGCAAAAAATTTTCATTTAAGGACTTTAAAGTTTTTTTTGTTTGCCCTCTATGTATGTATACTATGTTAAACAGATTTTGTGCTCAAAATTTAATAAAAAGCTAGCCATGGAATTTCTTAAGGTAAAACAATTTGTGAGGTGATTATAAAATACTACTCCTCCTACAAAAATTTACGTACATACATGAAATTTGATTTACAAGTACATCAAACTATGTATAATAAAAGTTGGTATGGGTTTTGCGTTAATGTGATTGGTATTCATACAATACTTCTTTTCATGAATGTTTATTGAAAATTCCTTAAAAAATGTATAAATTCTGAGTTCAATTAATTTTAAAAAAATAATAATTGCTTTGATTCAAAAATGCATATCAACTTTCGTTACATGTACTATTAGCAATAGGTAAAAAAAATTCAAAGCATTAGGCGCAATCGAAAAAAATCCTTAGCATTTTAAATGAGAGAAACTAGTTATTTTATCTTTCTGAGATAAGGTAGTTCAAAATTTTGATTTGCCAAAGAGATCTGAATAAAAACGAACGTAAAAGCTATCATAATTCGGTGTTTTTTTTAAGTTTAGAGCTTCCAAATTTTGTGAGGTTATAGAAAAGTATATAAAGAAGAATTTAGGCTAAAAATAACTAAATTTGATTTTTTGATCGATTTTGGTCAATTGAATCGTAATATGCCTCCTTAACTTTTTTGAGCCCATTCTCTCTCTCTCATTGGTGTATTTGTTTATTTCATTCATTTTCTGTAAAGGGCGATTTTTAAATAACTATGCATTCTTATATATTTATATATGAGTATATACGACTTATACACACACACACACACACACACACACACACACACACACACACACACACACACACACACACACACACAATATATATATATATATATATATATATATATATATAATATATATATATATATATATATAAATGTCAACCAGTCTAATTATTTAAAGATATTTATAAGGAAATTATTTATGTAGATTATATTTGCATAATAAATATGTTTTAAGGATACGTACGTACTTTCGCAACAATGCCAACGTTCTAGGTAACTAGCCAATTTTTCAACCTGATTTCCTATGTGACGTACGCGCTGAATTGGCAACCATGCGCTTTCATAATACCGGGTGTTTCAAAAGTCACTCACATCCACATTATAATCCTTGTTGTTTAAAAACTAAAAAGGTGGATTGAGATTTCTGTCTCTAGATCGCAGCAGGGGCTCCATCGTAAGAGGTTTTGAACGTATCAGACATCAGTTTCAAAATACTTATCAAGTATAGTCAGTTGAGCATAACGGGAGGTGCATGATGTTTTCCCAAGAGCAAAGAATAGCCATCGTGGAATTTTATTTCGCTACAAAATCTCATTGCCATGTGGTAAATGTATTTCAGAAGAAATATCCTGGTGAAACAGCACCAAATGCATCAACGATAACTCTTTTAGTGCAACGGTTTCATGACACAAGATCGGTTGCAATCAGGAAGCGACCGGGTAGAGCATCCATAGTGAAAACGAAAGTGGCAGATGTGGAGACCGCTTTACAAAGAAGTTCGATGAAAAGACCGTCCGTCTACATAAACATCATTATGGAATTCATATACGAGCTGAACAGTGATGAATGGTATCTTGGTTCTAGCAACAGGGTGCAATGTGTCGCACATCACGGACAGTATGAAAGTTTTAACTGAATTTTTCGATGGCCATGTCATTTCCAAAGGACTTTAGCCACCACGTTCAGCGGACTTGCCAATTCAGGATTTTTTCCTTTGGGTATATTTGAAAGGTATCGCCTTCAGGAATAATCCCCATACACTTGATGAACTTAAGAGTAACATACTTCATGCAATATCGGACATTAATTCTCACATTTTTCGTAAAGCTTCAATTAATCTGGTAAAAAGAGTTCGACTTTGTGTTCATAAAAACGGACATCATTTTGAACATTTACTGTGATTTTACCATGTCTGACAACTGACAATAAAGATAACCGTTCAACCTTTGTTTGTCCTTTATTCTGTTTGTAAACATAATTCATCTGTTTTTAAAACTCAACCACAAAGGTGGATGTGCGTGACTTGTGAAACATCCGGTATAATGTCGCCAATACCGTTGTGATAACTCGTAAGTACCGTTAATACAACTTATGTAACATCGTATACTATATGTAAGGCTAGGCAAACTAATGTCCTGAGAGCCCGTTTATTCTTCTGAAAATTCTCTAAGCAAACAAAAGGAGAGGGTTCGTACTTTTTCACAATTAATGCTTTTATTTTTTCGTAATCTCCTGGTTGTCATTACTAACATAAACTAAAATATTGGCAACTTTCTTGCCAATTAACTTATTAAAATCGTGGATCTGAATTCCTTTTGTCCATTTTTTGTGCTTAAATGCTCTTTCTACTTAATCAAAAAGTAGATCCGGTCTTTCGCTTCTTTTTATCTTCGATCTATTACAAAAGAATAATCCCCCTCATTATTTTCGGTTGCATCCCCCTTCTCTCGTTCATTCAGTATAAATGAGTAGCAGTGGGCTGCATGATAGTGATATTTAAATAAAGAAAATGATACTTCACGGAAAAAGTGGGCATAAAATTTTTACTTAAAGAAAACACGCGCCCAAAAGTTTTTTAAATCAAATTTGAGCGTGAGTTGCCGACCCAAGCACGATTGCCGAAGGGAGCCGAGTAAAACCAACCGAGCTAAACGAAGCTGAACCTGACGCTTCATTTAGATTCATTTCCCAGCAAAACAACCCTAAAGAAGTTATCACTTCAAAAAGCTTTGTTAAATAATATGCATTTTTTAAAAATAAATCTAATCCAGTGGAGCACACAAGGGGGGGAGGGTCCTGGAGGTCCGGACCCCCCAAAGCCCTTGATTTTTTTTAGATCGATTATAATTCTAAGGATATAGTACGTAAAATTTAATTAAGTATTTGTTATTAATGATTAATTTTATTAATTAATGCTAATTATTTATTCAATAATTTGTTTTTTACTGTGTTTTGTTCCCGAAAATTTATAAAATCAAAAGAACATGACACAAGATTGGTGAACTTTCGATCCCGGACCCCCTTGAAAAATTCCTGTCTGCGCTACTGATCTAATCTGATTTAAATTGCTACAGATTTTAATCACTTAAAGCAAAATCAATCATAATTTCGGATTTTTTGAAAGAAACAACTTAAAACTTAATTCAACATTTACATGTTTATTAAATGGTTTGACAACTTCCTTTTTCTTAACTTGAGATTTTCTTTTCGAATTTTTGATAAGAATCATCTTTGTTAATTAACTATTGACAAATTAGAACTTTTATTGGAGTTTATACTCCTTAAAAATAAATTTTCAGATAAAGCCCTCGGAATGAAAATATTATGAGGAGAGAAATTTTAAAATAGCGTTAACAAAAAGGAGCTACGCTTGCTTCTGCGCATGCTCTAAATCTCTGTCCGAAGAAAGAAAGTTGATACTTTTTCTTCGTTTTTAAAACTACGATCGTTTTTTCTTACCGAAATCAGACAAAATATAATTACAGAATCGGAAAGAGCATTTTTATTGCCACGATATAATATGTTTATTACAAAATAACGATACTTTCCATTTTTTACGATATTTTCTAAAATGAGACAATATCGATGCGTTTTTATGAAAAGAATCTTTCAATCATTCTGTACGGATTTTTATCATTGTAATGAATCGAAATTCTATACTAAAAAATTCCATACTTTGGTCTTTTAGAATCAATTATTTATAATGCAAAATGCCAAAATTTTTTTCTTACGATTTTTCAAAAAATTCTCAAAATTCTAATCAAACATTTAATAACTTCGTCATGTATAAAAACAATCGCATTAAACTTTTTTTTTTTGTCAAACATTATTATTCGTGTTTTGTCCAAAGATTGAAATAATTGCTGACAAATTACGGATTTTAAAAAAGTTTCTGCGTTTTTCATCTAATACCCTTTTTACAAGAATTTATTTGCGCAATAATTATTTATTTTACCTTTTTTGCTTAATAATTACCATTGTTTGTTATCGAATGTGTGAAATTTGGAAAGTATAACTGAAAAATTAAGCCCTCAAAAAAACAATTTAACTTTAAAAAAAATCGCAAAATACGTTTAATGTCGTTTCATCTACTGGTGTCATTGGCGTCGAAAACCGGTTTTCGAGCCAAACGACTTTTTCTCGAGTATAATGATTTACACTCCATTCTGCCTTTAATTGGCTGTCCAGATCACCATCCGCTGCCGGGTTACACTAGATGATGAAATTGACTCTATAACAAATGAATATCACCTAATTTGGCAAGTAAAAATAATGTGTGTAAAAAATTTATTTTTGTTTCATTATAGAAACAAAAATAAATTTTTGAAAATGATTGAAAGAAGCAATGGACAGAACTAAATGTTGAAGCGTTTCTATAATTCTGAATGTTTTTCTTATATGGTGAATGTAAATAACGTAGATTTGAAATTCTAAGAGCATTAATTGTTATACATGTAATAATAATGAATGGGAACTGTAGCATATACAGAAGGGTGGTTCTAAGCTACTGAAGAAACAGTATCATATACTTCCACTCATAATTGGCGACGATTCTAATACTGATTTCGATAAAGGTGAAATATTGAGAATAGTACAATTAAAATCAGAGCTTAAATTGGATTTTGTTCCTGCTAGAGCAATGGGTGGATTGATGCGATGTTTTACAATTCGTGAATTTACCGACGTTCACGTATCGTATTTAGTTACCACAAGCTTCTTGCCTCAGTAATTAATAATGGCGAGAGTATTAATGTAATTAATACTCAAAATGATATTAATAGTGAATTAAAGTTACCTTCTTAACAATGTACTTATATACTATGAGAAACATATATATTTATGTAGCATAACTGATGTATATATAATATATATTATTTTATCTAATCAATATAAAAAATGTAAATTGTATGAGATGTGTTTATTTACCCTGTTTGCTTACTATATAATCAAAGACAACGTACTTAATGAGAAACTCCAGTCGTACGTCGGAGCCGACACACACAGATTTTTTTTAATAACTCTAAAAACTACAGATTTTGAAAGGTTTGTGACCCGCAGGTTCCAAAGAAAATATTCATATCAACAAAATACCAAACACTGTAAAAATAGCGGGTACATTATTCTATGAAAACGATAATTTATCTTTTTTAAAATAAGAGTAAAAGCTTAAAAAAGTTGTATACTAAATCTATCCGAAATGTAGATATCAGTAAGTCTTAAATTATGAAAGATTACTATCAAAAACGCAATGTAATGAGATTTAAATGACATATAAATGATAAATAAGGAAATTTATCAATGTTTAAGTACAAAAAAGGGTCTAAATCTAATGTTTACGTACATTTTCTTCGAACATATTAATGGAAGAAAACCTAACTGTAGAAAGTTATGTTGGAGATAGATGAAAGTTTGTCATAGCAAATCATGAAGCATTACTTTATTTAATTGACTGCAATTGAGAACGAACGATTTTTTTTATACTTCTACGTAAAAAAATCGTCGTGAGAAAGAATAATTTTTTAAAAATAAGAAGAATTTTCTAAAATATTCAAAATGGATACGATATTTGTTTGTAACGGATAGTTACATCACATAAAAACTTTTGAAGTAATGCTAAAGCAAACTCTTAGACCCCCCCCCCAAAAAAAAAATCTTTGAATCAATATTTTATCACACACATACACAATAAATTCTAGTTTTGTACGGGAAAGACACTTATAAAGTAAAATTGTGCATGAAGAAAGACTCCAGTACAACTGCAAAGTTAACTGGAAATTGCATGAGAATAAAAGGTTAAGAAATGGTATCAAGTGTGTACCAAAAATACTTGGTCTCACTCACGCTTTTCTAAAGGAGTATTGGGCATTTTTTTTTTCTTTCTTAATAAATGCTTTAGAGAACTTTCACAAAAGCAACTAAAATTTTAAACATAATCAGAAAAAATATACAATAATTAGACGTCTCATAAATATTTCAATCCGTAAAATTTTTGTCTTTCTCATATTTGCGGGTACATAACTTTCTCGTTGGGATTTTTACTACGAATATTTCAGAAATTCTACCACTTCTCTTCTTTCAAGGAAATCTAAAATACTTCTTAAGTTCCCAATGGCCAGTTCAGAATTTCGTCTGGTTGAAAATCCATGCATTTCGTAAATCATATTGAATAAGGAATCGGAAAAAAGAACGAAATCGTTTCTTTAGCGTAAAATTTTCTTCTCCCCGCGCCCCCTTTATTGAATTTGTGAGCGACCAAATCAGTGAAACAATGAAATTTCTTCCACGAGAGCCTCCGCATTGTTTCTAGCGCGGCGACGTGGGCACTTTTTTTTCCTGTTTTGATCAAGGAACTCCGCTTTCTTTTGTTTGACTTGAATAAAGGATTCAATCGATTTTGGACAACTTTTCACACTATATTTAAAAAATTTGGAAACATGTTTCCCTAGGCTTGGACAACAAAATGCTTTGTTCTATTATTCTTTTCAATGTCTTTTAGAGATTTTCCACTCTTACAATTTTTAAAATACTATAAATGTTTAGCATATTTGCAGAACTATACGAAAAAATTTGTTCAGAAATAAAACAAATAGAATTTTTACTAAGATTATGACAGAGCAGGTGTAAAATTCGGAACATTTTGAACTAGATAAAAATACACACATTTAAAAATAAATTACTCTTATATTCTTTTATGCAAATTTTTAAAATTTAGGTAATTTACTTTTCAGTTTAGAGTACGAGGCTATAACTTCTTATGACATTTGATTATAAAATGCCAAATATGAAAACATTCCAAAAGAGAAAGAAATATAAAATGACTAAGGCGTCTCAGGGGTGTTAAATTTTTCTAGAGGTCTGAAAATATAAACAATTTTCAAACAGGTATAATTCTTTTAAATTTAAATTAAATGATTCGAATCTTTTACACATTATTTATAAAAGAATGGGGCTTCAGAAAAGTATAAAATGTTTAAAATATAATGATAATTTTAAAAATCATAAGCATATGAAGATTCTATGATAAATATTAAGTATTTTTTGCGTTGCGCACGCTATTTTCTAAAATAGTAGCCGCTGATGTATAAAACCTTACAGAATTATAAAATGCATCATACTCTTTAAGCCCTACCTAATTTTGGTATTATATATCTTTTGTATTTCAAAATATTTGTAAAACATTGCAATTTTTTAAATATTTTTAAAAAATGCATTTTTATTTATTAAAACATGTAAGTTATTATTCTATATATATATAAATAGCTACAGTGTAATGAGAATACATTTAACTTTATAAATCAACTTTTAGCTAGTAATTAAAGCTACTATTTTAGAAAATAGCATGCGCGACGTAAAACTTAATAAATATTTCTTATAGAAAAGTTTCTTATTTTCATATGCTTATAATTTTAAAATTATGACTACATTTTAAACATTTTATACTTTTCTGAAGACCCATTCCTTTATAAATAATGTGTAAAAGATTCGAATTATTTAATTTAAATTTAAAAGAATTATACCTGTTTGAAAATTGTTTATATTTTCAGACCTCTAGAGAAATTTAACACCCCTGAGACCCCTTTTAATGAAAAATGAAAGAAATAGTATCTTGATCAATGAATTATTTGAACGTAAATTTGATGCTAAATTTATATTCCTGTATTGTGATAAACCTGGATTTTAACTCCGAACAACTTTCCACGCAGAAAACAAACATCTTACAGAAGATTTTTGAGATACACTGGACATCGTAAAATTAGGAAAAATCACAATAATAGAAGCAACTTGCCCAAAATAAGCCAATCTCAATTACATTTAAACATGTTGGTTAGTAAAAGAAGCTGAACGATACTACATTATGCAAAAGAGTGATGATGCGGTACGGGTACGTAAATAGTGAGGCTGATTAAAATGGATGTCTCAGAGCAAGGCGACAATTGTCCTGGCGTGTCTGAGATTAGAAATCTGATATAGGGAAATTGTACCAATAACCTCCAACTATTATTTAATCGAGAAACTGCAATGGTGAGCTATTGAGAGACCAGAGGTAGAAGAAAGTTAGATATAAGTGGCTAGATGGCTGAATGTGAGTCTTTCTGTGATTCATAGACTGGCAATAATTTCTGAGGATCCGGCATCCAGGAGGTTCAGCCAATCACGGCCACTTGTTACCACCCGCGCGAAAACCGTTATTTATGATTACGCGCAAGAAGGAATAAAACTGTCTCTCCAGCTGAAATCAGATTCTCCCTCGCTGCAAGCTCCGGAAGGTTGGTATCAAGGTCAATTGTGCCTTGAAGGCCTATCACGACCGTGGTCTTTACATGAGGCGACCAGCCATTTGGGTCCCGCTCACATCACGCCATAGTTGGGCACGTCAACATGTCCACTGGACGCATGATCACTGAAGGGTTGTTCCTTTATGGATGAGTCCATGTTTAACGTCGAAAACAATTGTAGGAGTATTTTCATTAGGAGAGCACCTGGAACTCGTTTTCATCCATGACACATCCGTGAAAGAGATGCATACGGATTAGGCAGTGTCTGTGTTTGGGGTGATATCTCTTTGGGTGGAGACACAGCCCCCTCCTGGATGTCTTTCCTCGTGGAAATGTTAAGGTTCACACCTACAGAAACAACATGCAGGAGGCTTATGTGCACTCTTATGTCAGGGCAATAGGTGATGCTTTCTTACTACAGAATGAAAAGACGAGTTTACACAAACTCGCATCATGGTTGCTCATTTTGAGAAAGAAACAATTCAGCGCATGCACTGGCCAGCTCGATTACCGGACCTTAATCCTATAGAGCATATTTGGTATAGTAAATAATTTATGGGATTTTATTAAATGGGTTATGTTTATGATAAAAAACTAGTTTATAATCGTTTTATAAATTAATTGTGAAATACGAAACATGTTGCAAGAAAAAACTGAATCATTGTTGCAACAGAAAGAAAAAGGATTTCAACATCTACAAATCCTGTGTGTATTAGTGTGTTAAGAGCATAGTATTAATGTGAAGGCTTATTATTCATATGCAATTGTTTGAGAAAAATTTACGAAGTATATACCCAATAAATATTAAGCTATAAGAGCATACGCATGATAGAAAATGTGTAAACTGATTTTCCATGGCTTAAATTTCGTCAAACGATTTTTTTTTTCGTGAAAATTTAAAAAACAAAAAGTTAAATAACCTATTATATTTCGTTTTTGAATCGTAGTTCAAAATAGCAATATTGATTCTACTCAAAGCATTCTTCACAAATTGAACACTACAAAAATGCCATGGATTAGATTTTAGATAGGGTAATAGGGTATGTTACTGTATTATTGTATATGCATTCAAGTAAATGTATTACTTCTGCATCTCTGCTCTTGTATTCTGATGAATTTACGTATTGTTTACATATTCAATTATATATATATATATATATATATATATATATATATATTGTTTTTATAGTATTTCAAATAGAATATTTTAGCTTTTAATTCAATTTATCTTCATAATATCAGTAGGGCAGTAATTTTGAATAATATAAAATAACTTTCTAAATGACAATGCATATAAATGTTACTGATCAAAATAATTGAGAATAAGAAAGATCTACTCGAAGACTTTACTCTTTGCCTGAATTATTATTATTATTATTATTATTTTGTTTTCATATGTAGTAAGTTATACTCAAGGCAAATCTTTCATAGCCTTAAGAACTTTATTTTCTACAAAAAAGGACTTCTTCATCTTGTAAGACCATTAACAGAATAATTTCCGTTATTTACCTCCAATATCTATCAAAAGAAAAAAAAAGGCTTCGTCTGTATTTTGGTAACCTCCCCAATGACTTTCTGTCCATATCGCATTAAATGAGCAGAATCTGTGTAAATACCCGTTTGGGGAGAATAGATTGAATCAGTGACAGTCTAACACTCCCTCTCCTAACATTATGTCCAACCGATCGGTCAAGGTGCTCTTTGTCGAGAAGCTAAAGCTGCAATCGACGTCGTTAAGCAGGCGCACTCTCTAATACCGATTCTAATCCCTCTCAGCCCATTTGAATATTAGAGACCTCGCGCTTATTGCTGACCCGGAATTCTCCTTAAAGCAAATCCACAGCGCTCATTATTTTACATTAAATGACGAAGGGAAATCTTCAAAATGTATTTCGAAATGAGTGCATGAATAATGCTTTAAAAAAAGGTATAGTAAAAAATAGAACAGAAATATATAGGTCACAATATAACAACAAAGAATCGCAATTGCAGATATAATTTAGTTGTAGTAAATATTAGCCTATAGCTAATACGGGTGTTCTTAACAACCAATTGAGCTCAGAATGAATGTAATTTATTTTCAGCGAATTCTGCTATTTGGAAACAGATACATAATTAATATTAAAATGATTTTTAATAATAGGAATAGTGCACTAGATATTACTATTTTTATAGATAAGACTAAGGATGACATTATTTTGGATTGGATTCTGAAAGGTTGCTTGTTTTATGTTTATTACCCAAACCTTTAAATAAATAGCAATAAAATATATAAATAGTGCATTAAAAACCATATTATAAGTTTTGCCGAATTACTCTTGATTAAGAAAAACATCATCATTTTCTGGGCAGGGTGAATGAAACTTTTTCAATAAAATGACGAATTTATACAAGTAATTGGATTCGTATTTCACTTACCGAATATCCACATTATGCCAAACAATATTTTTTTAAGAAAAAATGTACTTAAAATGCACAGATATTTTTGTAAGGACTATCCAGATGAAGTTCTTAAATAATATTGAGAAATTTTCAGTCTGCCTTTCCAAAGCGTGGGGCAAATCTGGGACCCAATATGAGTGAGCCCAATAGATATTTATCACCGGGCTATAAAGCAACACGAGAGCTAGTGGAGACAGACACCCAATTTTGAGCCATGCTCAAGTGACGAAGAAAGCACCTGAGCTGGCACCCCCACACCAACGGCACCACATTGAGCCTAGAGAGACCCTTACGGTACCTTGGGCACCAAGAATCAAACGCGAAGCACTCTGGCCTCGAGTTCGTGACCATGATCCTTCTGCAACCCTGTAACGGGTCTATTCGCGTTCTTCCAACTAATGTTCTTGGGGAATAATGGGTCTTTAAATATTATTCTATTGAAAACTTCCCCTCCTCCGAAGAAGATGTGATTATGCAAATCAAGGCTTGTATATAAAGATTAACTTTCAAGCTCGAAAAAGAGAGAGGTTAGAAGCTAACAGGATTGCAAGTAGTAATTAACGTATAGCGAGGCGAGAGCGCTTCGTAGATAATTTAATTAATACTAAGATTGGTCAGTTAGCTGTTAAAGCGGATTCAAGTCGATTTGAATTAGATTACATCTTCAAGTATAAGAAGGTGTATTTTCCTGGACGTGCTAAGTGTAAGTTATCCTATTTTTTTAAAAATATTCTAGTATCTCGTCTACATCGCCATATTGCTCCCCATATTTATCATTTGGTGCATTTCTTAACATGAGTTGTTGAATTTGTGTCGTTATTATGAGTTGTTAATAAATAGAATTTGTATTGACTGTGTGTGTTTCTTATCTTCCTTCTGAACTCAATCTTCCCTCTTACACCAATGGATGGCACCGGCCATCCACTACAACCCTCCTGATCTCAATGTAGAACTATCAGACAGACAGCAGAAAGTTATTTCCCATATCTCATAGTAAGAAGGTTGGTTTTGGACAAACATCAGTTCAAGCGAACCAATGATAGGGAAAATCAAGTACCCATTAAACCTATTGTCGGCTGCAGATTTTACGGAAAGAAATTAAAAATAAATTAATATATAATCCACAAATAGAAGCCAAAATTAAACTTTATACTATGAGCAAGAAAAAGCTCAATATTTTACTTATTTACATTTACTTCGTAGTCTTTTAAGCTGGCTCAGTGGTCGAGTGGTAGTGTATCGCGCTTCCACATCATTGGTCTGGGTTTTATTCCGGGTGGGGCAAGGTCAATTCAGTCTTTCATCCCTACTGCAGTGGGTCGATAAATAAGTACCAAGCTTGTTTGGGGACTTCAACATTGGGGGTCTCGCTTTAGACTGACCATCTGATCGGGACATCTGCTAATACACCTCAGCACCCAATGTTGACGTTTACTAGGATAGACACAGTAGGCCCTGCCCCTCATGGGCTTTGCTCTACTGAGTTTGAGTTGAGCCTTTTAAGCTATTATCCGACTACTTGCAACAACAACAACAAAAAAAATAGAGGTATGTGGATCTTTTGTGGATTTCAGATTTATTTAGTACATATTAAGAAAAATAGACTGAAATTAAGAAGAGTAAAAGGAGTTATTATTATTGAAATGGGAAGAAATTGGAAAAATTTAGAAAAAATTACATAAATGGACATTATGAACACGTTTTCGAATTTTCAACTTTGATGTGTCGCTTTGCCCTTCATTTTTCAAATGATCCTCAGGATATGAGATATTTTAATTTTTACAAAAACTAGAGCATTTTATCTTAGCTACTATATGAAATTGCTTAAAAAATCAGTGATTATATTCATATTAGGGACTGCGTAAATTTTATAATAAAACAATGATTGATAAATCTGAATGTTGAAACACTTTTACAATCTACACTACTAAAATCCGAAGGTAAAAAAACGTATCTATCTATCTATTCTATCTATGAATCTATGATGCCCTATCTTCTCACGAACCACACGTAGCAGAAACTCGACTCAGGTACCAAAATTTTGGGAATGATTCGAGAAATCCATTTTGACCATTTATATTCCGATATTCTAATTAATTTAAAAGATATTAATTAAAAACCTTAACACGCATAATCAGTGCCATTTTTCAACGCCAGGGTCAAAGTTCGACTTCTTTTTTTTCCCCGACGTATTTAAAACGCGATCTAATTTTTTCATGAGACTCAGAAAAAAATAATTACAGATTCGTAAAGATCATTTACTTCACCACGATATATATTTTGTATTTTTAACGATTTTTTTAAATGATTTGAAATCGAAACGTTTTTATGAGTAGGATTTCTAAACCGTTCCGCTCGCATTTTCTTTCGCGCTAATGAAAAGAATATTTTACTCTAAAAAAATTCATGCTTTTCTCTTTTAGTATCAGTCATTTAAGAAATTGAATGTCAAAAACCGATTTTTCAAAAAATACTCAAAACTTTATTTAACCCGCGATCACTCGTGCGGGGTGTTCTATACACCCCAGCAACAAGAAAAGCCTCCTACAATTCTAAAAATAATGCGCAGAGCCACGATTTTTTCTGTAGCTGCCCATTTTAGGTCATTGAAACTTCAGACCTGATGTAATCAATCTCACTAGGACGATTGGAATGTAATGACCTTCAAAAGTTTATTTGTGGTGCTGAGAACACACCGCGAGTGATTGAGTTATATTTTCGTACTCGAAGCATCTACGGAAAAGTATGTTTTACTCTTTCCGTTTACGTTTTTTTTTTCAAATATATTAATATGCACGAATATTTTATTTAAAATTTCAATAAATGCGGTATAAAAATAACATAATTCTATAAAGTATTTGTAAAATACAATTTTTTTAAAAAAAAAATCAAAACGTTTTCTAGAAATTATGACAAAGACTCCATGAGAAAGGGAGAAATAGCGACTTTGTCGTCTATTAGATACTGTATCAACAGATTGACAAAATGAACTAAGTGAATTCGATAACTGCGTGATTTCGTAACCAAAGTTGGAGAGATGAAACTTGAAATCATAAATTTTTATAATACAGGTGGTGTTGATACCACTGATGAAATGTGCAGTATATATTGTGTATCGCGAAAATGTAACCTTTGGCCATTGCGAATATTTTATCATCTACTTAATACTGCAGGAATTAATGCTTCCTTTATCTATCATTCGGTTCTTCCTGAAAATAAATGAGACATTCAATATTATTAGAGGAGATTAGAATGGATCTTGTGCAGCCACAGTGGAATATGAGATCGGATTTCCCAAACCTTAACAAAACACTCAAAAGAAGCTTTACTGACACAGAATATATTAAAAAGAGCATTAATCGCCCTAAAAAAGGGGTGTTGCACTGCTTGTTCACGGGTAAAAGATGCAAAAATTATTTGTTTTTGTCTTCAATGTAAGAAAAATATGTGCTTAAAACATATGAATACAGTCTGCTCTGAATGTTTGAAAAATGATTAAAATATTATTTTTCTACTTTTTCTATCCTTATCATTAATTATAAATTATATTTATTACTGGTATATACGTTTTAGTTGTGGTTTATGAAAAAATATAAAATTGTGTACTTCAAAATGAAAATTTTGTAGGTTTAGTTTAAATTAATGCTAGTCTCATTTGAATGCAATAAATTTAACAATTTTGTTTGTATAATACAAAAACCTCTTATACTTCATAAATATATATCATAATTGACTTAAATTTTTTCTTATTTAAATACACGTGTTATATAAGAGAGTTTGGGGTGTTCTCTACACCCCGCGAGTGACGACGGTAGAAAAACAGGCGCGAGTGACCGCGGGTTAAATACTTAATAACTTCTTTATTTATAAAAATAATCTCACAAAACTTTTTTTCCTTGTGTAGAACAATATTATACGTAATCTGTACAAAGATTGATAAAATATCTTAAAAATTACGTTTTTTTCCTTTTGCGAGAAATATGTAAGCATTACTTTTTTTAAAGTTTTTTGTTTAAAAATTACCGTTGTTTGCAATCGATATATGAAGTTTGAATGCATTAACTTAAAAATGAAGCCCGAAAAATTTTTTAACTTTAACAAATAACGCAAGGCGACATTGAAAAAACTTTCCTTCATTTTAAAGGTATTTTCTCTGCTTTTCTCTGAAGAAACCTACAGCGTGGTTGTTAAATCCGATGTTTTATAAAACGGTAGTTCCCAGGTTCGAAACTGAAGAGGAAGAGATATTCAGTTTCGCATTGCACTATTTGTTAACATTTAAAAAAATTTTAGTGGAATGAAAAAGGTTAAAATTAAAATAAAATGATCAAAATGTTTTAATCAGATCGGTTTTTTTAAATGTTTTTTTCAGTACATGTATATATATATACATATCTAGGCTTTCCCCCATACCGTTTTTTTTTTTAACTTATATATATTTATATGCTTAATCAAACATTCAAACGTTCAGAAAAAAACAATCGTTTCAATAGCTATCTGTAAATTTTTCTTTTATTTATTACTTATAGAAATTTGATTTTAATAAATATATATATATATATATATATATATATATATATATATATATATATATATGTTTTTAAAAGGATTATATCTATTAATTCATTACTAAATGAATTCTTTGTTAATTATAAAGTACATCGTCTATTATTTTGGGTCAAAATACATTTTAGAGACATTTTTAAGCTAACTATATGTAACGATTGATTAATTCATGAAAATCTGAAATCTATTTTATTATTTTAGATTCTTAGAAACTAACTATTATATTAAAAATGATGAACGTTTTTTGTTTTACTCTTAGCGCATCAGAATCGTTTCCTTTTTATTGCTTCTCATTAATAATTTTTTAATTCTAACGCAATACTTTTTTTATAAGTTATACATCGAAATTTGAAGCTATATCTTATCTGTGAGAAGGAGGGGGAAGATACTAGAATAATTTTACACTAAAAAAAACCGTGTTCTGGCTATAGAGAGGAGCAAAAAACCTGTCTTAAATCAAAAATAATGGAATGGAACAAATTTGGAAAAAGGGAAATTTTTTGTCAAAATTTTAGAAATCATTCACATTGTGCGTGTACAAACACACAAGAGAAATGCTGGTATCATAAGGGAAAGAGAAAGCCCTAGTAACGCCGGTCTAAGCTGTGGAGGAGGGGGTTAAAGTCATTTTGAAAAAGAGTATTAGAAGTGCGGATTTTGTTAAGGAAAGGGGAAATTTATAAAAGTAGAGATAGCCCGTGCAACGCCGGGTCATGCAGCTTGTTATACAAAACATACACAACAAATTTCAGTTAATTATTTTCAAAACATTTAGAGCAATCGCTGTCCCAATTTTTGAGCATTTAAAAAACTCATATCGAGTTAAACGTATTTTAAAGTATGGCATCTTGCTTAAAGTAGTGACATCTACTTCTACTAAAAGACTTGCAGTTTTTGTTTGAGTGAATAGAAAGTAATAAACTTGGTATACTTATAAAATAAAATCATAAAAAAAAAAAATTGTCAATTTCCAAAATTCAGAATTTTAGGTTAATTGGATATCTTAATCCTTCCCATAACAAAATATGTGTCTTTTTTAAATATTCCTCTTAACATAGAGTGGTTACTTTTCAACAAATATTCCCTTTTCATCCTTCAATTTTAAGACCATATAGCTACTACGCATTATAAATTTGGAAGTAATGTTTAAAATTTATTTTCATTATTTTAAAACATCTCATTAATATGTGAATGAGAGGTTTCAACAAATAATAAGAAATTAATTAGAAACTAAAATAGTTTTAACTAAATCACCAAAGAATCGTGAAATATTCATCAAATAATTAATTATGAATTTTTGAAAAGATGATTTTAAAACGTATTTTTGCACGCATTTTAATGCACAGGAGAAAGTCTGTATCACTATTTAACTAGTAAAACAATAATAAGTTAACTATTCATATTTAGAATGAATAAAAACTTAGACATTGTTCATGAAATAAAATTAATTTTTCAATATATATTATAATTTTAGAAAATACATTATTCACACATATGTTTCACAAACTAGAGCAAAATCGTTATAAACTATTATTCACTTGTATTAAATAATTAGTTAGGCAAAACGAGGTGTGTTCTAGCTAAAATTTAATAATTAATTCTATATTCTGAATTAACGTTTAAATACAATTAAAAACATTCCCTGAGAAAAAATTATTTTCGTCTTGAATTTTCTGGAAAAAAATATTGCAGTAAACTAAATTATAGTTATATCATTTTTACAATTAGCATAAAATTATTAAGCTCACTTTAGATTATTTCTTCGCCTTTTTGATATGTAACATCTTTCCTCTCGGTTGCTGGACATTTGTTGGGAGCGATTTCGTGAAAAGGGACGGATGTGGGTAACAGGATGTGACGTAAGCGTGCTATTTGATTTGACCAATCAGAGTGCGTAGCTGTGTTGTTTCGCTACCCTCGCTTAGGGGTCCAACTCCAGTAGCCATCAAGCACTCGAGCGCTTGACTCTAAATCCGTTAGCCATGATATAGGGGGACATAAGGGCGGCAGAATGCTTATTTGAAAATGGACAAACAGTGATTTCGGTGGTCGTATACATTTCTTCGAATCAAACGGCTAAAAAAATTAAAGATTTCCTGCATTTTGTACTTTTACCATTTAACGAAGGTGGTTCTGCTCTTTTAAAAAAAATTATCACTCGCTTCCCCTGATTTTGAGTGGTGATTTTAACTTTAACTTCAGTTTGCCAAAAGCTGAGCCGCTCATAGCTTTTATGAATGATGAATTAAAGCTCGAAATGAACACAAATTAGAATGTTTCGACTGCTAACAGTGGTACTGATATTGACGCTGTATTTCAACGGTTTTAAATACTTTGAAATGGACCTCAGGACCGCAAGTAAAATGCTGTCAATTAGACAGTTCATTAAAAATATTGCAACAAACTTCTTTCAAAAATATTTATAATTTTTGACGTAATTTCTCTTCGATCTTGGAATTATTGAAAAATATATTCCCGGGGATGCCAAATTTCCCAAACCAGATCTAGAAATTTTCTCTCAAAGACTCCCTATTCTTTTTTTAAAATTTTATTTTTTATTCTTCAAATTTTTCCATCTTTTAAATGTTTGTTGTTCAACTACGTTTTCATGCCTAGTCCCTTGTCGGTTTAGCCGGCAAAAGAATTTTTCGTTTTTTCGGTGCTTTCGGTGTGGGTGCAATTCCTCAATTTTCCATTTTTCAATTTTTTTTACCCTTTTATTTTTATTTTAAACGAAAATTATTCCAACGGATCTCATGTACAATCTAAATGTCCTCTATATTTTGATCTGATATACTTTTAACATCAACTTTTAAAAAGTGTTTGTCTGTTTATTTTCATAATTTCATGTCTCCGCTCTTCTCAATTGGTGGTTTTGATATATCCACCCAAGACGAAATTTTAATTTAAAAAATTTTCGTTGCTTTTATTCGATTTAGAAACTTATTTCTCACAATTTTAATATTTTTAAATTTTATTTTTCCAAAAATATCAGAGTATTTTTATTTTTTTTTTAAATATATAAATTAATAAAGGAACAAAAGATCAATCATTTCCCAGTCGCATTTTTCAAACGTATTCCCATCAACGCCATCTAGGTTTTTAAAAGCCGACATGAACTTTACCAGGTCCCACAACATCTCGATGAAATCTTTTCGCAGTCACAAGTATGCCGGCGTCATATTTTATTTACCATAAGGTTCTATCATTCGTCCGGCCAAATTAAACAAGAAATAAATTTTATTTTTTGCTCAAAGAAATTGACTAACTTTCCTATTCTTTTAAAAATTTTCCATTAAAGATTATAATTATTCGATAAATTTTTTATTTTCCCAACATTTCCTTGAACATTTTCTATTTTTTTCAGAAAAATTTAATAAATCCCCGCATTTAACCCCCTTTGAAGAATCAATCAAGATTTGTTACCATATATATATATGTAAGATTTTATATATATATATATATATATATATATATATATATATATATATATATATATATATATATATATATATATCCTACCTTTTGTGTAGAGTCCATATATTTTTCCAAAACTATTTATGAAAATTTGTTTACACCCGATTTAAACACTTTTTCTAGCTTAATACATGAATGACTTTCCCAAATGCAATTTTTAAGAGGGAAGAAAAAAAGGTATAGTTATGAGTAAGTGTGGTTGTTTTTCGTTTTACAGGACCCCACAAGGGATAAGTGGGGTTCGCGCCGAATTATGATTAATTTACTATCTGGAGAATTAAGCTAGCTTTAATTTGCATTTAGTTTCCATTTCTGTTTAATTAACTCTTTTATAGTTCCGAACCTCTTCGAAAAACATCATAATCTAATTGAAGACTAAGATGAAACAAAAAAAAAGTAAAAGAAATAACTAAGTCGGTCCTCCCAGAGTATTCGGACGATATAAATTAACTAAGTAACCCTTTAACTGATTTTGTACATATATAATAGTCATGCAATGATAAGTGGAGAACTCTCTAAGAATAATTGCAAATATACGATTAGAGAAGACTATAATTATTGAGACAGCATATATTTGAGGAAGATTTAATTAAGCATTAATAAATGCAAAGTCGAACAAAAATTTAGAGATATTAACATTACATTAATGAGGAAGTAAGAGCGTTTAATACACTTTATCGCAATTTAAGAAGTTACAACAACGCGGCTTAGTGGCGAAAAGTTAACTGACGTAAGAAAGTATCCTTTCCACCTGATAGCTTCATTCCGCGTGTCAGGCTTTTATGGATGTCAAGGGACAACACCTTCGCTTGAGTAAACAAAGTACTCCATATAGTCATGGAGTAGCAATGAAAAGAAACAAAAAAGTTACATGAAGTCAATACAATTTCTAGCGGCCAGTTTGTGCACCTTCTTTTTAACGTGTATGTAGCAGATGATGTTAAGTTTGGCCCTTCATGAAGTTCTAACTTGTGAACTTCATAATGAACATTACCATAAGGTCACAAATATATTGTATTGAGATTTGGTACAGTTTCAAATTGTGTACGTTGTATGAAAACTTGATTTCTTAGGTCTCATCACTTAAATTTCTTTATCTTGAATACATGTTTGGTAGCATTCGTCTTCAAGAAATTTTCTAATCTCAACACATTCTTTTTGTTTTCTTTTTCAGTCCGATTAAAAGTTGTAGAGGTCTAAAACTAGTACTGCGTGTACTATATTCAAAATGAGTTGTAGGCGTGGTACATATTTGAACAATTCATGTGGCTCGTTGATAGAGTAAAATTGGTCAGGACAGGAATAACTGTTTCGTGAAACGTTCAATTTAATCATTTCCACAAAATGCACTAGTATTGATTTAAATGTGTTCAATTTATTGTTTTTGGCTAAAATTTTGATATTCTGTGGAAGTAAAATAATATCCGGTGAGAGATTTTATTTTCTAAGGATTTCTTCAAATGATGCATTTCTTACTGAAGTAAATCTTAACAATATTTGGAACATATCAATGGGAGATTGAAAATATATTTATAAAGGTTTTTAGGGGTAACAAGGATTTCAAAAATCACCGTAATAATAATCAAGGGGCTTATCTCCTTTTGGAATTAGGTAAAGTAATTATTCGTGTTTAACCCTTTAACTGTCAAGTTATTTTGATGATTTGGGTACACAAATTGTCAATTTTTTTTAACCAAATTACTTCTAACCTCTAACCTTTGAAGTCTTCAGTAAAGTGCTGTCATCTATAGAATTGAGCTCACATTTACTTTTCCCGAGAATCAGTCTGGTTTGACAAAGAGATGAAGCCAAAATAAATGTCTCCCGATATATATTCGGGTAAAACAATACGATGCACTTAAAAAACAAATTACCCCGAAGGTTAACAGTTTTTCGTGTAAGGAGGATACAAGGGATGCAATTGGATATAGCTTCTTCGACCACATTTTTAAAATGAGGAATATTAACAAGCATAATTTGTATGAATCATCAGTTTCATTTTGGTGTTTAATTAGAATATTATGCATGTAAATTATTGAACATTTTTGTATTAGAACATTGTATTATGTATCGATTGTAAGCGCACTGTAAATAAAAAAAAAAATGATAAGTGTTGTGATTATTTGACAATCCAAATGGCAATCAAAATTTCTATTGTCCCTCGAGATTTAAAAAAAAATTAAATTTAGTTCTATTTATAAAAAACAGTTCTTAAAGTGAAAAGAAATGAAAAGTTTAGAATTTTCAAGTGCTTATAAATTTTTTCTATCAGTGGTAGAGGAAATTTATCTTTTATCACTTTTTTGTTAATTCTTTTATAAGGAACAAAAACCTGTACTCTGTTTCTTTTTTTAATTCAAAACATTTGGAGAAGCACAATCAGAATAATTAGGCCTTAATTTCTCATCATTTAATCATTATCAATTTTTTTTGCTCTAAAAAGGGGAACTGACGTGAAGTTTGAGCTAATGGATTTCATCGTTAAGCAGTATGGCCATCTTAGGTTCGGTATCTTTAGCTTTGTGAGGTTTGTAAATATTTGCAAGATTTCGGACTTTTAAGAATTTCACAACGTACAAAGTAAGGAAGCTCAGAGGTTGTTTCATCAAAAACCTTTACTCATGATTACTAAAATGCCGTCATCAACTTTTTTTTGCAAAAGTGGATGCACTTTTTTTACCATACGCAAACCCAGTCTGTAGTAAAGATTCCATAACAATGAAACAAGAGGAATTAAGTTTTTCTAAGTACATGAATTTTGGTGGATAGTGTAGTGTCTTGAATTGCAATGGAATCTTCCAAATACAAATAATAAAATAAAGGTTATTTGACATTGGTACAAAGGTGGAGGTACAGTGTTTTCATTTGTTGTTTTAATTAATAAGGATGAATGTACATCAGCGTTTCAAAGGGCATCTGACTAAAAGATATACAATTTTTGTAGAACACTTTCTTGATATTTATGAATTTGGACAAACAATTCTAACGGAAGTGTTAGCAAGTTTGTGTTTAAATGTTGACGTAGAACTGTTAGGGATATTCGGGCAGTCAGAAGGTACATGGTCAAATTGTTTAAATCAAGGACACTCTTTCCATGGTTCTTATTCCTGCATCCATGATCCTCAAAATTCTAAGTAAAATGTTATTTAAAATGTTTTCATAGATTTACTTTCTTAAGACCAGAAATGGTTTTACAATCACGTAAAATTTATTTCTTGTTTCAGGAATCAGGTATACTATTAACCACATAATCCAAAAAGGGATAAGACATCAAGAGAATTTCATGTCCTAAATCTCTTATAGACAAAAAATATTTTTGTAAGATTTCAGAAGGTTTAAAGCTTCTCGATTACATTAAATTATGCACTTGAACACCTTTAATTTTATTAGGTAATTCTTTTTTCGAGAGTTTTTCATTTGTTCCCAGTTTAAAATTGTAATGATTTCGCGAATTAGGGTTAAAACGAGCACAGTTAAGCATTTCTTCCCAAGCAAAACTCTGTTAATAAAATTTGTGATCTCTGCTTTCAGACCAAAATATTTCAACGCTGTGATTATCTTAGTAGAAAAAAGGTTTGATTAAATCAACACAATAACCTTCAATTTATTAGCCTGAAAAGGATTAATTGCTTGTTTTCCCATCAACAAGAAAAAGTTGATGGGGAGTCGTTTACAATGGTTGAGTTCTGTTAGATTTCAAAGGGATTTTTTTTTCTTTTATTGAAATATAAGCCATTGTTCGTCCCGAGAGAATGTTTTTCTCCCGAAACGATTAAATATTGCGATGCATCAGTCAATCTTTGGCATTCAAGAAGTGATTTGTTTTGACTGGGATTGTTAACGTGATGTGCTGTTAATTTTCCAAATTTTTTCATTCACTTTCATCGGGGATTTCGAATTCCAAAACAAAACTACAAACAGCTTAGTACCATTTATTGCTTACAGAAGGGTGTAAGTACAGTTTCCTAAGTCAGAAGAGAATTCTAATTGAAATGAATTACAAACTGCAGATGAGGCCTAAAGATAATTTATTTTTCTTTTACTTTTTGTTTTTATTCTTCTAAATCAAATTCTAGGGAAATCCTGAAAATTTTCTTAGTCTACATAATTTTGTCGTCTCCATTTATGCCAAATAATGAAAATACACATTAGTTTTATTTTGCTTGCTTTGTCTGTGTTTGAACTATTTGCAATTTTGGTAAATTATTCAGCATTACCATTGTTACCAAATAAATTTTCAGAATTTTCCATGAATATACTTAAATTCAAATTTAATATATATTCAAAATTAATATATTAATATTAATATTAATTCATATATTTAATGCATTTTACTAAAAATACATTCAGTAAAAAAAAGTTTTGATAGAACATTCAAGTAATAGTTCAACATATTGTATTATTAAACTTCAACATTCTTCTCTTAATATATATATCATAAAGAAAGAGGTAAAATAAATTCAAATTTTCCTTCAATATGTTAAAGTAATTCTTAAACACTACAATATTGTTTCAACTTTTTAATTCAAATGCGTCAAATTTTTAAACAAAGTAGTATATTGTTGGTTAAAATATCCAAATTTACTTCAATTTCTCTCATATATTATTCAGAATCATAAATGAAACTTCTGAGAAAGAGGACTTTAAAAAAAAAATTTAGTTTAAAGTTTTTTTTTTCAATTTTCTTACAGTGACATTTTAATTTTGAAGCATCAGTAATCGCTATTCAAGAAGCTTTGAGCCATCAAAGAATTTACTCACAAATTTGAAATTCTTGAAAGGATTACAGTTTCATTTCATCCAATAGAAAAATGTCGTCCATCATTTATATCAGTGATTCCCAAAGTGGTCTATATAGACCCTCAGGGGTCGATGACGACTCACAAGGGGTCTACTCCAGGAAAAAAATAAATTGGGGGTCTATGAAGGTTAAATAGGGATCTACGACAGCATCTTCAGGATTTTTGAAGTTAACTTCTTATGGAACGGTGGGGAAAAATTTTCGTTACGCGTTACCAGTTACGGTTATGCGATGAACGTTAAGGTAGAAATGTATGAAGTTCTGAATTTCCCCACGTTTTTTAAATACAGTTGGAAATAATAATGATAGTAATAAATTTGTTAATTATATATAATATTACTTTAAAATAAAACTTAATTATACAATTCAATGCAAATTATAGTGGCAACAACTTCAATTCTTCTAAGATCGTAGATGGTTACATTTGACGATCTGCCTAAAGTATCTCAAAGTATGCTGTATATAATTTATAATCGATGGTTTCACATGCTAGTTCATATGGTGAATATATTCTCATTCTTTTCTCCCCTTTAAAAATAATCAAATCTCAAGTTTAGGTAGTCCATTAAAATGGTCACAACCGAAAGCTTATCGAAAGAGTGATGTATTTCTCAATGTGTGGTTGTACTGTCAGAAAACACACATGAAAAATCTTGTGATGGAGTACGATATCACAAACGTAATTATATTATGCAACGTAATTATATCGCCAACCATTCAAAAACTCTACTAATACCCAGAGGCATATTTTTTTTACATTTAAATTGATTGACATTATAATGAGCTATTATAAAATGTAATATGTTTGTTTATATCAAGTTATCATCCTTTCAGTGATCATCTCTTTGCATATATTTTACGCTGCCGACTTTAAAAGAAATTGAAAAGTGCAAAATACTTCAAGCTTTAAATTTTTTTTCTTTGAATGCACTGCTTTAAAACCCCAAATTTGGGAGGGTCATACGTTAAAAAAGATTTTTTGAACAATTTTCCCCAAAGAACACCAAATATAATCTCGCCAAAATTAATCATCTTCGGGTTTTTAAAAAGATATCATTATAGTCTTCCGTGTGGTGACCGGGTAGAATAGTTCAACGTAAGCTCATGCGTGTCGTAAAGGCATAAAAAGACGAAATCCCAACCCCCAAATCAATTTCAAACATCGATAATTAAACTATTTCAATTAAAATTTTCATTTTACATAACCCAAATTTTGAAAAAAAACTTGTGACTAAGGTACTTACTTATATATAATTTATTTATAATTGATAAAAAGGGCCCGAAATTTAACTTCAAACATATAAGTACCCTTACTTATCCCATATTATAAATATCGCTAGAAAATTTTTAAATTTCCCTTTTTATCTTCTCCAGTGGAAAAAGGGTTTTAGCGCGGGTTTCCAATCTCCCCAAAAAAAAATTAAATGGACATTACTAACCGAGGAGATTTAAGATTGAACCTGACTAAATTGATGCCAAATGTTCAAAAATTGTTATTACAGCATCAGGTTCATCCATCCCATTAAAAACATTTATTTTTTGCAACAAATTGATTTTAAATTTTAGTTTATTTATTTTATTTAAATTAAATTAATTAATTGTGATTTTTATTTAACTGTGATTTTTATTTAAATAATTGTGATTTTTATTCAATTAATTATATATAATTGTGATTCTAATTTAAATAATAAATGTTTAAAATTAACATGAGTTTTCTATGAGGAATTTGCAAAAATTAAATATTAACTAAGCAGGGTTCTACCAAAACCTGAACACATGGCAAAGGGTCTATGAGACAAAAAAGTTCGAAAATATGATTTACACTATCACTGATTTCACTGCTAATAGTTTTTATACAGACAATTTTTGAAACGACTTTGCAATATAACTTGAGACTTTAAAAAATAATTTGACCTTAATTTAATTACTTGAAATTAAATTTGAATTTCAAAAGAATATCTAGAGAACTTTCAAGGAGAGGGACAGTATATTTGAATGACCAGAACCCTGGTATGGTTGTGTTGAAGGTTATAATTTAAGAAACAAAATATATTTTAAGAAGATTTAATTAAATATAAAAAAGAGCAAAGTGGGATAAAATATTTCAAAATTTAAAGGCATTTACAATATTGTAAAGAGGAGAGGAACTATAAACCTTGCTGCTGTTATACAACTTAAGAAATTTCAAAAACTTCGCTGCTCGATCATGGAAAGTCAATTGACTGAAAAAGTTCCAGTCAAGCTCATAGCTTCAGAGACTACAGCAAGTCGAGCTCTTCATGATGTCATGGTTAATGTCGTTTGTTTAGAGTGAAAGGTCTACTTCCTGTATATTTTGGAAATATATTACCTAATTTTAAGTAAATTTATTCAAACTAAGAACACATTTTAAATTGAAAATACTATTTCATTTTAGAGAATTTTTATAAAAAAATTTTTTTAGTTATATTTAGTTTTAGTTTTTAGTTTTTTTCAAAAAAATAAAATAAAATCCGCGTCAAAGTATTTCATAGAACTTTATTTTGTTGATTTATGAAAATATTTAAGCGCACCATAAACTGAATGTATCTGAAGGTGAATGTTTTTAAAATTATAAAAACTGGGGATAAAAAAAATTCTGCCCAAATAAAATTGAAATACATCTCTTAAATTTTTATAAAGGTATTCGGCTACGTTCGGAACCGTGATTTTGCAAAAGCGTATAAATGGATAATATAAATGATATTTAGTGTCACTTAGATTAGAAAATGTATATGAAATTGTTTTAAGAATATTATTACAATAAAAAATTATTTAAGTACAATATTTTGTCAAAAGATGAACATAGAATGACCCATTTCCAAAATATTCTCCTTTTGTGAAAAATGCTTCTATTATAATAATATTTTGCCTGTATATAGCTCAGAGAGTGACACTAAATATGAAAACTATCCATTTATGCGCTTTTTTAAAATCACGATTCAGAACGTAGTCGGATACCTTAAACACAGACAAATACCACGTTTTTAAACATAGATATCATAAGTTTATATTGCTATTATAGGCACGAGCCAAAATGAAATTGATATAAGTATCGGCTTTTTCAAATTAATCTCTAAGAACTCTGCATTAATAACAAATATTTATGGTTTAATATAAGTTCTTTACTATATTATGTTGTGACCGGGTACATTTCTTTCACGGGATTAGTCGTTGCTATGTATCATATTCGGGTTCTATGGATACAAAGACATCCCTCGCCAGTTCACTCGAATTTCTTTGACTTCCAGTCAATTGCTAACAGATAGCCATGTGGCAATTAATTTGCTTTTAAATATTTCTACAATTATTTTCCTATTCTTTTTGTTCTTGAATATTAGCTACAAAAAAGAGTGGTAAAAACGTTTAAGTGTAATATACACGTAACTAGAAAATATTTTTAGTAACCAGTATTCAGTAATCCAAATTGCATTTTACCAAATAAGCGTCCTTGTCACAAACACGCTTTAATGGACTCGGTAAAATATGTTACTGAACTTCAAGAACAAATGTGGTAGGCTTGGAGGCAGGGGGGTTAAAGCAACTGAAACGGGCTTAAAAAATGAATATGTATGTGTATGAAAAGCTTCTTTTCCGGCTGTTTCAAAATACAAGATAGTGTAGCAGATTAATGAGTCTATAATAGTTATTAAAAATTAAGTGTCCTATTATTACGATAAAAATAAAAAGTTTAATTCATAAAAAATTAAAAAAAAAATAGATTGCAAGTGCTTTTGCTGTGTTTTTGATGTAGTCCTATTTGCATGGCTATATTTTCCAAATAAATAAAAACCCTTCCAAATTTGTAAAAAATTAATGAAAATTGCTATTCAATTAATTATAATTTAAAACAACTCAATTAAGTTATTTTAATTGAGTTACGTCTTATAATCCTGGACAGAAATTATGGGTTAGGAAAGTTAAAAAAGTTAGGATTGTGCAGGAAACGATTACAAAAATTTATAAAGGGCTTGAAAGAAAAATAAAGAGTAATGACTCTTTAGACCCTTCAAAGAACTACGAGTGAAAACATGGAGACTTAAGTACCGAAAAAACTGACACTTAAAAAATACAAATAGGGAAAGGCTCTAATTTCTCAAAGAATAATAATAACAATCACTGTAAGTATCTCATAAAGCACTCACGTGCAAAAAAATAATGTTGTGCAAACATGAATAAACCTAAAATTTGCATCATTAAACAGTGATCTACACTATTAAAATTCGTAGGTAAACAAACGTATCTATGCGGCGTATGACTATATCTTCTCACGAACCGCATGACGCAGAAACTCGCCCAAGGTACCAAGAGATCCGTAATGATCCGAGGACTCCGTTTTGATCATTATTCCCAATATTCCAATTAGTTAAAATGATATTAATTAAAAACCTTAAAATGCATAATTAGTGCTATTTTTTCCGCCAGGGCCGTTCAAAATCTCCATAAGAATTTTTTTTACATTTTAAAACGCGATCTAATTTTTTTATGAGAATCAGACAAAAAATATTTACAGAATCGGAAAGATCATTTACTTCGCCACGATGCGGTATAATTTATTTTACAAAATAATTATATTTTCTATTTTTTAAGATTTTTTTTTTAAAAAATGAGTCAAAATCGATACGTTTTTATTAAAATAATTCCTAAATCGTTCCGCTTGCATTTTTTTCTCGTTAATGAAACGATATTTTAAACTAAAAAAAAATCATGCTTTTCTCTTTTAGAATCAGTCATTTAAAAAATTAAATGTCAAAAACTTTTTTCTTACGATTTTTCAAAAAATACTCAAAATTTTGTTTAAATACTTAATAACTTCTTTATTTATAAAAATAATCCCACAAAACTTTTTTCCGTGACTAGAACGATATTATCCATAATCTGTACAAAGATTCACAAAATATCTTAAAAATTATGGGTTTTTTTACAAACATGTGTTTTTCGTTTTTCCCTTTTTGCGAGAAATATTTAAGCATTATTTTTGTTACAGTTTTTGTTTAAAAATTACCGTTGTTTGCAATCGATATATGAAGTTTGAAGGCATTAATTTTAAAATGAAGCCCTAAAAAAATTTAAACTTTAACAAATAACGCAATGCAAAATTGAATAGTTCTTCCTTTTTATCTTAAAGGTTCTTTTCACTGCTTCTTCTGGAAGAAATCACGGCGTGAATGTTTATAGCACTTTTTTTATAAACGGTAGTATCCGGGTTCGAAACTGCATCATTGCTTAATTTATATGATTTTTTAAAAAATACTCAGAATTTTATTCGCGCTTTTAATAACTTCACCAGCAATTAAGTACTTGGAAAGATTATTTAGTCACAATACAGTATTTTTTTCTTTTTTCTACAAAACAAGGATACTTTACATAATTTAAGATTTTTTCTAAAGTGAATCAATATCGATGCCTTTATATGAAAATGATTTTTAAAAAACTCCTACTTTGATCTTTTAGAGTTACTGATTTAAAAATTCAATGTCAAAAACTTTTTTTTTACGATTTTTCAAAAAATATTCAAAATTTTATTTAAATACTTAATAACTTCTTTATTTATAAAAATAATATCATGGAACCTTTTTTCCGTGTGTAGAACTATATTATCCGTAATCTATACAAAGATTGAAAAAATTGCTTATATATATATATATAAAAATTACGTTTTTTAAAAAAGAAATTATGTTTTTCATATTTTTTCCTTTTTGCGAGAAATATTTTAGTATTATTTTTGTTTAATTTTTTGTTTAAAAATCATCGTTATTTGCAATCGATATGTTAAGTTTGAAAGTATTAACTTTTAAAAACCATGCTCTAAAAATATTTCATGAAAAGCTCTGTTTTGTGCCAAGGTTATTAGTTTCAACTACATGGGTGAAAGTTTTGAGCTTGAGCGATAGAGGAGGTGACTCTTCGCGATTTTTGAAAGGAAATTTGCTAACGTTATTTGATATTTATAGCAGCATTCAATTCATTACACATTACAAATAAATGTTTTAAAGAATGCAAGATAACTGATAGTTTTCTTCATTCTTAAAGAATGATTTATTGAAGAACAATGGAATAAAAAACATTGCAAATTCTGAAATATATTTTTATCACAGAGTATATTTTCTTTTTGAATAATTTTATACAGTGAAGAGAAAAAAAATCTCCAGCCTTTTTACTTTTATATTCCTATAAAATTTTAATTTGTCACTATTCTGTATGATGTTTTTGTTTTTTTTCCTTTTTTACAAAACAACGAAACTTTGCATATAAATAAATTTGTTTAAAAAAGGTTTATTGATTATTAAATCATATTTTAGAAAATTACTTTACATTTCAAAAAATAAAATAATTACTGTAATTATAGAAATATTTATATTATACTCCAAAAATATAATTTAATAAATACTTTTTGTAAATTTTGTTATAATAAACATTAAATGATATTTTATATAAAAATTAGTTACAAAAAGTTTTATAAAATGATATACAATATATTATAAATAAGATATATAAATTATTATAATAATACTTAAGATCACATTGTTAAAATAATGAATATATATATCTTATATGTGAAGGGGAGGGGAAGATAAAACAGTAATTATACACTAAAAAACCTCGTCTTATGCCAGGCTATAGAGAGGGGAAATATACCTTTCTTAAATCAAAAATAAGTGGAATGGAACAAATTTCGAAACAGGGAAATTTTTTGACACAATTTTAGAAATCACTCACATTGTGCGCGTACAAACACACACACAGAAATGCTGGTGTCATGAGGAAAAGAGAAAGCCCGTGCAACGCCGGGCCATTCAGCTAGTAATTATTTAATATCCGAACCAACAACAGGTGTGATCATGACATCTATCCTTCAATGTTATAGTGCAATAAATTATTCAAATAAAGATTTCCAAATTTTCCCTGTCTCACCCAATGGTTGGAACCTTGCGTCCAAATTATGACTCAGTAAAAAATACGTTATGCACCGTATTTACTCGAATCTCAGCGGCACTATTTTTCCACTGTTAATTCTACTGAAAATTGAATGCGGCTTAGAATCGAAGGAAAAGTGTTTGTTAGGTGGGGGAAATTGAATCTCGACCCCTTTCAAAAGTTCACATGTAACCATCCATTCTGGCTACTTGCATCAATAACTTATCACATTCCGCAGTTTATTAAAACATCGTTGTCTACTTGTATTAAAGAAATTTTTTGTATACGCTTTTTTTAATCACGTTAACATCAAAGATATTGGTAACAGCGTCAAGACAAATTCACTATGCCGCAAGAACAAAAAGGGAGGAAATTTTATATGCATAAGAAAAGGGAAACAGAGCAGCGGTCACTGAAAACTTGACACGGATGAAACAAATGTATGTCGATGGCGTAAACAAAATCATATAATTTTTGCTTGTAAGTAAGTGTTCAAAAGTCTGTGATAAAGTCTGTAATAACTATTTTACATTCCTTTGTAATACATCTGTTCAGCTGCGACATTGGGAGTGACGAATCATTTTCAAAACGTATGATACTGATGAGTAGTCATTATAGGTTCATGTATGCGTTTAAAAGCTTTTAGTACTGGTAAAATAAATTAACACTATTCACTTTTAATTTCTCATTAAATTTTTTGAAAAAAATTCTGAAGTACCGGATGTTGGTGAACCTTTGACAAAGTTTTGTTTTCTTTGTCAAAAACATGTAGAAAATTGGGGGTGTGGCTAATTTATGACATTTTTTCACGAAAACATTTTTAGAATTGTTGGTGCGGCTTAAAAGCGATGAAGGCTTAGATTTGAGTAAATACGATAAATATTTTTTGTCTGTGTTGGATGTTAATCTAGTTTAAAAATAAAAGCCGGAAATAAAAGTTTGAATATTTTGATCAATTTATGCTTTAGTTTTATAAATATTTTTTCCATACCCTCATGTTGCTGCCCTCGTAAAATATCTTTTATATGAATGTGGCCCGGCTGGAAAAAATGTGGAAATACCCCTGTTTCAAACAAAATCATATTGATTAAAGAAAATGAATCTGAGAGGTGGAATTTCTGTAATAAAAGCAAATCAATATCGCTCAAATAATTCTAATCATTTTCATTATCTTCTTCTAAAACATCATTCTAAATATTAAAAAAAAAGAATAATTACCATCTTTCCATCTTAATATTTCTCACGTAACTTTTCAATTTTCTTTTGAAGCAAACGAATGAGTGAGATTTCACTCCGTTTCCTTTTCAACGGTGTATCTTCAAAAAATCTGGATCCTCGCAAAAATGCTGAATACATTCATTCTAAAAAATACTACGAAGAAAAGTCAAACGACGTATATTTTTATTTTTATTGGGGACACTTTTTTGCAGCCACCTCGGTTCGTTGGAGTAACATTTCATCAGTGACGAGAAAGAAGATCCAGTGAAAGAAGATACCTAGATTTTTTTTTCGTAAAAGCTCTGACTGTATTTTTTGTAAGAAGAGGTGCACAAAATATATGAAGAGGAATGTGTTATTCAGAATATGCTCTAACAAACTCCTCCTACGTTCCAATCCGAAGACACACACACCAGAGTAAAGTATAATACTTTTTTAGTATTGTGGGAAATTTGTATTTCGAAGGAATGTGAGCTTTCATTGCAATACTTGCGCATGCGTGGTTGAGGAAGTTGAAGTTTGAGAATGTGGCTTGATTTTCATCAAAAGTTAGCACAGTAATGGCGTCTTTTGATTAAAAGAGTGTTTAAAAGAGCCTTTTTGGTGTATAAATCAGAAGTTTAAAGAATTAACTATTAAATTAGATATTTAAGAACGAAACGGTAATAACTAATTATCTAACTAATTGGGCATGGTCGTTGCATTCGAAAGCTGCACTAGGGCTAATGCCAATGGACCTCTTCAGATTGGCAACCGTACAGATACCTCCTGCAATTTTTGATTAATTTCATATTTTTATTACATTGATTAGAATATCATTCAGGGCTGATTGTTATCTCAACTCAAAGAAAAATTTCCTTTTAAGCAAAAAGAATTAAGTAAAGCACTAAACACTTTTTCTTTACATACAAAAGAACTTGAATTAACGCACATGAGTATAATGTACGACCGAGTAACTTGTAATGACTTTTATCAGCTCTGGGTTAAACTATTTATTACAGTAAGAAAATCATCAAATAAATATTCCCGTACAATCTAACTACAAAAAAGGTCCACAGATGTAGAGTTTCTTTTGCGATAACGGCTTTATACCGCTAGCATAAGCATATTAGTCAAAGGGATACTTTCGGGAATTCGATATGTCAAAAGGGTCCACAGTTCATTAGGAGAAAGTCTTCGCTTTTCTGTAACTCCTCACATAGTGTGTTAGCTCTCTGGCTCTGTCTCCACCGTGCGTGTCTTGCTGACTCGAAAAACTCCTCGGTTCTAAATCCGCCTTGATTCGATGACTCCCAGGTATCGCTGACTGGGAGGCCTCTTCCGGATTCTCTCAAGTAAAAGTATTTTTCAAACTCTCTCACTCTCCCTTTTAAACCTCCAGTTTCTCATGGTCACTCACCGCCTATCCCTTTGATTTCTTCTGTCGGTCTCTTAGATCGAGGGGTCTGTCTGGGTGCATAGTAAGAGCCCTGTCCTCCAGACGCGCAGTCACCACAGATCTGTGAGAATCCTATAGAACATTGTACCGGCTTCTTTTTTCATCTCTCTGACTGCCATGGGAAAATGGTCAAAATTTTTGACAACCATTTACGAAACTTTTCCCCAGCAATTAGGGAAACGAATGGATCTTTCCCTCGTTTGTCGGCAAACCTTCTTAGCATTTAGGGAAAAGAGATTAGGCACTTCACAAATTCATAATATTATATAATAATTCGCTTAACTTTCTTAACAAAGACTCTCAACAGGAAGCCCGTGTCTAATAGATTTTTATAATTTTTTACCTAAAAAAATATGTGTGGTCCTTAATGTAATATCATCTATTTTAAAGAAGGAACGAATATGAAATATAACATTAGTTTTTTACCTCAGAAATTTTTTAAATACTCATTATAAATTTCTTATTACACTCATATATTATATTACATTTAAAAAAAAAAGGGAAATGCAGTTAAAATAAGAGCAATGTAGGGAGCAGAAGAATAATGTTTCACAGAGTAACACTTGAATTAAATTTTAAAACTAATCTTAAAATTTTTAATTCTGAATTAATTATTTATTCAATAAATATCATGCTTTGTGGTAATTGTTAATCATTTAATTTGAAAAGTGAGACGATAGTCCTTTTCTAAAAAATAGTACGCGTGTCGTTTAAATAAAAATATAAAAAGTTCAGGAAAAATTCAATGAAATTGACGTATTCAAAATATTGTTATTTTTGTGTTTTATTCCTAAAAAGTAAGTTTATTATGATCACAAATAAATTGCACTATTTCATGTTGTTTTTTCTTTTAACTTAACTTTAACATAACATATATGTCTACATAATCACAATACTTTAAAATGGATGAATTTAAATATTTGTAAAATATGTAGTACAGCCAAACAACAAGCAACGATACTTATAGACTCAAACAAACTTTCAAACATTTGAAAAGTAAAAATACAAAGTGCCATGAAAATATCATTGTACGTTGGATAAAGCACAAACGCCTGAATTACAGAAATTTTAACACATGATTAGATTTTGGATAAAAACTAAAAAGTTTTCTTTTTTCAATAGAAAAAAAATCATGTATAACCTTTCAATTTCTTTGCTTATATCAAATAAAACAATTTTTATACATTTTCTGGAAACATTTAATTCTTTAACATTTTAAACATAAACATGCAAGAACGATAAATTTCCTGATAAAAAACATGCATTCAAATGTTAGGAAGAAACACACTTATATAAAACCTACATGTAAATTGTTTCAATTATATCTTTGTTTCTGTTCCGAAAACATATACAGTAACTTTGTGGTTATTTTAACATTAAAATATCGCAGTGTGTTGTTTGAACAAAATAAATAATTCAATAATCTCATTCTACAGAGAAATTCTGCTCAGAAAGCCTATCTGTTAAACTTTAGAAATTTAATGTGATAGAAACATTGTTTATATTTCTTTGTTTTGACACTCATGAATATCAGAATAATTAGGAACCACCATAAAAATGCTAAACATCACGGGTAAAATAAAAATGAAAACATTTCCTGGTATTCACACCACTCAAGGGGCTTGGTATATCCGTATTGTGGTTTAAACTATTTTATTGATCGTTTTGAATAAAATGATATCAGAATTTTTCTTAATTATCAAAGGAGCCGCTTATCCCGTATAGTGACGCTGACTGCGGTGTTTAAGGCCTGGTTTCGAGTCCCGGAGAAGGCATTGATATTTGTGTGTGTATTGTGTAATCCTTCTTGACTTTAAATTCCTTCTTTCCTTTGTAATGCGTGCTTCATGCTTACTTCTGTAATCCCCCGTATGTACTCTGTGGTATATATACTTTGTATATATGTTCAAAGGTAACTTAGTTTATTTAAACCTATGCACTCTTTTCAGACATCAAAAGAACGAAATTTTCAAAAATATGCTTTTTGTTCACAATATTATGTCTTATTTTCGATTCAAAGATTAATTTCTCTTTTATAAAAATCTCTCTCAATATGTTATCACGCCTTTAAAAAAGAAAATGGAAAGTGCCAGAAAAACTCATTCACAAAAGAGCAAACCTACAAATAAGGGTCATCTAAAACCAACTGATTTGGCGAGGAAAACTTTTTCCTCCTTTATTTCCAACAACATAATGTTTAGAGAAATATGGACTATTTTTTTTTTTTTACTTCCATAACTTATCTTTCCCAAAGAACATATGAAAAGAAAGGTGCCAAGATTTATTCTTTCTGTAACACTTTCTAGGTTTCAATTGCAATTGGCGAAAGTTAAAAAAAATTGCGGGAAAAAAGAAGAACGTGAAATAAAGGTTAAAGAAAACTATCGCATCTTTGTTACAAAGCCGTCGATTCTTTACGACACTCTTCGAGGTGTTAAGAAGTGAAAACTTATATTTGTTGGTTCATTTTCTCCCATCAAAGTAAGAATGTTTTAAGATAGAAATTCTCTCGGGAAATTGCTTGTTTTTTGCTCTTATAGATCTACTGTGAATGAACTGAAAATGCTTTTTTTTCCTTTACCACTTTCATTCAGCAAACCACATTAACTGAACTTGAAACTGAAGTAATTTTTCTATTCTTGATAGTATTTTAAATTAAGAGAAAATGTCGTGAAGCTATTTTTGCTTAATAAAATGTTTTGTAATTCCCTGTTTGGGGTCAAAACTTGTGAAACTGAAATATAGAAATTCTTTTCTTTTTATTAATAAACAACTTTCAGCTGTGAAATCGTAGTAAAAATAAGATATTTCACCAAACTTTGGAGATTTCAGCATTTGGCATCTTTAAAATTATTCAAAGTTTCCTTTAAGATTTGCAATGTTTACACTAAAAAGTTATAAAAGTATTCGATTATTGACAAAGAGTTTTTAATTTAAAATTTTACACAGAGGATGGCTTCCGATTTCCCTTCTTTTTTAATTCCATGTTAACACCGAGAACCTTTATTATTCCATCCATTTTTTAGCAGGGGAAACAATAAAAAAATTATTTTATGGAGTCAACAATAAAAATTTTGGGTTTTTTATTAAACCCCCCTTGAAAAGACAAAAAATTCATTCATTATTCATCTATAAATGATTGATTTAATATTTATGACGCTGCAACATGAAGGGTGTGTATGATCCAATTTTCAAACTTTGTAAAAAGACGAGAGCAACACCGAAATTATCGCACCACTCTCTCGACTTCACCAATATGTTTCTGTGATAATCTTTTGCCTTGAAAAAGTTCACACAAGTAAGCTCAACTACATGACAGATGTCAGTCAAGATCCGAACACGCATTTTTTCCACACAGGAAAGCTCACCCAACGAGGTTTTCAAGCTACAAGATCCATTTCTCAACAAGTCCACTGTCCCAGCTATTGTCAGAGTGCAGCAGGCCCCATCCTGTGGATCAATTTAAGAGAAAAAAAGCGAAGGAATTTCTCTTACAGTGAGTGAGTTTTTCTGAGTATTTGCAGATTTAGGTGCAACTGAATTTAACAAAAATTTACAAAAAAACCTCTAATGGTATTTGATAAAATACTTCATCTTAAAATAAACCTGTTAATGAAAAGTGATAAACATTCAATTTTTACAAAAGGAATATTTTCACTTACTGCAACCAAAGTAAAAAAAAAAAACATTCTATAAAACTACTAAACCTTTCCAAAATGTAAAATATATGTGTGTGTGTGAACAATATGAATATTTGTCCGATTAATCTTTTATAGTAGTGAACGTTGCTATTCCTTGGAGGCATTGCAACGATGTAAGCGGAGTTAGCTTTTTCTATGGTTTTAAAAGTTAAGTGGAATATAGCGGAAACTGTCGCTAGTCAAGATTTATGAATGTGACACTTGAAGGACAGGCCTCCACCATCACTGCACAGCCGTATTTCTGCAAAAATGCTATCAGTAGAAACTCATCGGAGAAAGAGAGGCTTTTGGCCACCAAGGTGCACGAATGTGAAAAAAAAAATAGGATAATTTTCGGATAAGCCCGAAATTCTCAATAACATAGTTAAACGTTTTACAACTTGCTGAAGCTTCTTCTATACCACATCATCCACATCTTCATCACACAAAATTTGACTATTGCAAATTATGCTCACTTGTTGCTAATAGTACATGGAACAAATGTTGCTATGCATTTTCTAATATTAAGGCAATTCTCTTTTTTTTTTTTAAAAAAAAAAATAATTGAAGTTAAAATTTACACATTTTTTAAGGAATTTCCAATAAGTATTCAGAAAAAGAAGTATTGTACGAATACCAATCATGTTATTGCAAAACCCATACCAACTTTTAGTACACATAGTTTAACGTACTTGTAAATCAAATTTCATATGTGTATGTCAATGTTTGTTGGAGGAGTAGCATTTTAAAATCATTTCAAAAGTTTCAAGTTTTTTCCTTAAAAATTAAATGGTTAGCTTTTCATGAAACTTAGCACGAGGTCTGTTTTACATCATACATACACATAGGAGGCAAGTAAATTTCATTTTACTTTATACTGTTTGGTTTATCATCCACGTGTTTAAGAATGGGCTTAATTTTCAACATGAATTTTTTTTTCCTATTATGTCGAAAATTTCTGCTGTACGGGGAAGGTGGATCCATAAAGCATTGCTTAGCCCTCAATAGCTGGCCGAATTCAGACACACACACACACAGCTCTATAAATCTTAATAGGTCTCCAACTTAGTCCAAAGACTCTTTTTGGATCTACATTTGTTGTGTCTCTTGAACTCCAATTTCTTCCTTCTTAGGCTTCGTAGGTTTTACAAATTTTTCACTTGATTTCTTATTTTATTTTATTGAACTGTATATATATGAATAATTTTTTTCTTTATTTTTCTTTCCTGTAATATCTTATAAATATACTTTTCAAAATACTAATAACAAACGATTATCAATAAAATGAGTCTTCAAAACACGTACAACAAGAAAACATTTTGACTAAATGTCTTTGCAATAGTAAATTACTGTTCTTTCAAAACTTTTTATTTGGGGAATTTAGATAAACATGTAAGAATTAAATCTGACTTCCTTGAAAATCCCAGCAAAAATTTCTTAAAACATGTTATTTTTCACTGGATAATTTTTAGATATCTAAGCAAAGGTAAAAATCAAATTTTAAAAAAAAACTCCGTTTTACTCTATTGTAGTTGACCACATTATTAATATTTGTGTTAGGAAAAAATGACAATATTTGTTTTACAGTTACATGTGAAAATAACATTTGTTATAACCTTCTATTTTTGCTGACATTAAAAATATTCTTAGGAAAATATTGACTTACATAACTCCAGACAGAGTTCTGTTTAAACTAGAGATATCTTCATATTTACTAGAAATTTATGAAGCCATACTTTGATGTATCCCTGAAGCTAAAAGATTGAATTTTTAATCCTAAAATTACTAGTTTTTCGTTGTTTATTTTGAATATTATATTATATTTTGTGAATATAGTTTTTTACAAATATGAATAATACTCATTTTTTATTCACGTCAATTGCACATTTTAAATAACATTTAACCAGACTGTGCTTGTCAATGAGATAGTGTATACTACCCCCAAAAAGACACAAGAATACGATTTGCAATGCTGTAGAATTTTTGTGATAAATACTGCAGAAATGTCAGATAAAAACAGTTCAAATCCACTTGAAGAAAAATGGCTGCCTCTTTATATTCTTTCCTTACCAATTCTTACCTCTGTAGATAACTGGAATTGTAGATTTCGAAAGCTATATACAACTACAGACAAAATTCCGTGCTCTTTTTGTTATGCGAGAAATCTAAAAAAGGAATAAGCAATTTAACACAAATAGAAGGGCGAGCCTCATTTCTTTGAATAATTGGACGTCAAATAAAAGACCAAATGGGGATTATTATTCCCCCAGATATATAGATAAAATTGTTTCTTCTTTACTTTTATTTCAGAAAATACAGCAGTTGTTTTCTCTTTCAAAAGATTTTAATTTTCATACGCCTCCTTTAAGAGTGTAAAACATATATTTTTATTCAGCTCCACCGAAAAAATATTAGAAGTTGTAAAACATAAATGTAAGTAAAAGCGAATTGTTTCGCTTGATCTCTATGCAACGTTTTGATAAATAAATAAGTTACAGAAAAATTCAAATCAGTTTCTGAAAGGATCATTTAATACACACATGAAATAAACGTAGAGTTTGACTGGACAAGGAAAACTATTTTTAATGGTTCTTCAAGAATTATAAAATTGTATAATAAAAAGAAGAAGCATTTATCTAGCCTTAGATTTGCTGTATTTTACAGAATTAAGACTTAAAAGATTTTTTTTAAAATATAAATGTATTTTAATGTGTACTTACATTTAAACTCCATATAACACACCAAACCGTTTATGATGGTGTATTTTGAGGCAGTGGTTAGTGGTTAGCGACGCTGACTACTGTGCCATAGGGCCTGAGTTCGAATCCCGGAGAAGATATGGATGTTCTAAATGTATAGTGCCTTTGCGGCAGGGGGTGCTATAACAGCCGTCGAGCCGCAAGTCCTCTAGTGAGGTTGGTAGCAGGGAATGAGAGGTGAGAGGCCTCTGATCCACCTTACAAAGTGCTCTCCGCGAAAATTGGGGTGGGACCCAGCTAAATCATATCGTCACCTGTATGGTGCTCAAGGCTACGGCCAACGACCGGCATACATATAGCCCCTTGCCATGATGAATTTCGTAGGTCTCGATCTAACTGCTTCTGAAAGGTGGCATTAGCTTCAGCAACAAGCCAGTGTTTTTCAAATTTCCAATATATGTGACCCAATTTTCAATCATAATTTCCATCGCGGCTTCCCTCCATCCGTACAGTAACAATGCATTGAAGACACTAATGCAGTATGACTCTAATTACAAACCATACAAATTATCAAGATAAGAATTAAATTTTGTATATAACAAGCCCATAAGAATCACTAGTAATTATTAAGCTTGCTCTGAATTTTTTATTGATAAATTAATTGCCGAATGCATAGAGTAGTGCTGATTATTGAGTAGTATTTTTGACTTTTCGATTATGTTTGTGTCCCCTACATAGGGTCATCACGCTCTCTTAGAAGAACGTGCCCCCCACAGTTTGAGAAATGCTGCCTTAAGATTCCTTAATTGTCAAAAATCATCGAGTTAAGAAATAAAAGAATATTGTTAAGAAAAATCGTCGAGTCGCTTTAGAGACACATTGCAAAGATTACCTAATTTTTAATGACCTTGGAAAAAATGTATGAAAAGAATTTTATTACATAATGAATCTCGTTCAAATCAATAAACTTAATTTTACTCCAAAAATATTCTTTAAAATAAAAATTGTTTTTCTGGAAGTAGTGTAAATCCATAAATCTTAATCATCTGTTTTTAACCATAAAAATAATAAAGGTATCTTCAAATATAAAAGAAAGACTTAAAATACAAAAAAACCCAGAAATATTCACAATGACTTTTTGGTCATTTCGTGTGATTCATTTAAATACTTCATTCTTTTTTCTTCCCTTTCTTCAGAGAATATTGTTAGAAAACTGGAGATAGAAATAAAAGTCTACTACGGAACACAAAAAATATATTTTCTGAGGTATAAAAAAATGCAAGATAGATCAAATTAATAGAAAAAAGTCACATAAGTATGAAATAAAAACACTTTCGTTTGTTATCTTTTATTCTGAAGGAAAAACCGCTGAAAACCGCAGCGCAAAAGACTGCAGGCTCTCCGAAAGAAAATGTGTTTTCATTAGAAGTAATGTGGAAAAGGAAACTTGTAAGGGAAATATTAAAAAAAAAAAGGAGTGGTTAGTGTTTAACAAAACGTAAGATTGTCTCCTATCCTTTTTTTTTTTGGCTCCATCTTTTTGGTGTTTCTATATAAAGAGAGTTTCTTAAAAAAAAATGTCTCCAATAATTTTAAACAGTAGAAAACGTGATGAAGAAAAAAAGAAAAGAGGTTAGACTGCTTATAATTATGAGGTTACAGAATTTTATAGCTATAGAACTTGCTAATAAATTGATAGAATGAACTAAAAAGAACTGAAGAGGGTTGTGAAGATATTTAGAAAAAGTGATAAATATTCTACAAAAGGACTCAACCAGAGTGTAAATAACTCAAACAGAGTTTTATTGAGTATGATTTTAAATTTTAAGTTGAAAACATTTGTATAAAAATATATACTTTCCATTACATGAGCAAGATTCTATCTTTAAGACATTTTACCTCTATTTAACCCTCTCGCGCCGTACTTAGTTCATCAAAGTAGGTTCAAAATTTGCGCATTTGTTTTTGCGTATTTTATACATGGAAATTAAACGTTGCGCAATTTTTTCTACATTTATGTTGTCCATGAAAATCGCGATATGTGCATCGAAGAGGGCTAAAGTGTCTAAAGCTTCCGTTTTTGACCACACGATGCTTCATCAGTATGTAATTATTGTGAACATTGGTCTTTTAAATCACTTGTGAGGCACCCACATTTTTTACATCATCTACGCGACCTATATTTGTAGGAAAGAAAGAAGAATCACGCAAATATGTCATCTTAATATTTGTTTATTAAGATCTTAACTTAAACACTTATATACAACAATAATATAATAATCATATTAAGTAAATCTGAAGTGAGAAGACACAATTCGTATTACCAAATAATCGCGTATTTGACCTCTATATCTAACTTTACAGATTACCTCTAATCTCATTAATACACGCTGTTTCTTTATATATTAATTTAAGACGATTACCGCTATATCCTAGGTAACAGCGATTCTCTTGGTCCTAACTGACGTGGCTTTACTCCTTGTGGAATGGTATCCACCTTAAGCTTGAATGCACAGGTACGGGTAGGTTAATTCTTGAACTTGGAATTTCCTCTAACTTAGTAGCTTCTAATCATAAACATAGACCTCATATAGCAACTTCACATAGCCACCCCACGAACGCTAAACTTTTACTATATATAAGATTCCTAATTTGAATTTTCTCACGTTCTTCTTCTCGAGTTGGTTGGAAAAAATTGCCATTCTGACCCCAAAGAACCCCAAGAGGACATTAATGGAAATCGCGATGAAAGCCCGTCACACGCTTTCATACAAAATGAAAGGAAAACTTCAATTTTTATACTTTTAAAATAAGTTTTAATTGATTTTTATTTAACCACTCTTAAATGATCTAGATGCTGATGAGATTTTTAGAACTTGTTTGTCATGTTGCATTAAGTTCATTCAGAGTATTAAAATACCCTTTAAATAATTTCAATCAAATCCCGTTATTGCATTGCATATTAACTTTGCTTACAATTTACAGTGTAGTAAGAGAGCGATTACACATGGTTTTCGTCCAACAAATAGATATGCAAATTTCGAACTGAAAACCATAATTTCTGTTATAGTATAAATATGAACATCATCCATACTTGAAACCACGCCAGAATCAAATAAATAGAATACAATTCTCCAGACATGTACGTTTTGTGGTATATCCATCTCTTTCCTGATTTCCATACCATTTTATACTTCACTCCAGTCACAATAGCAACTAGTTTCTTTGTTCGCGCGTCAGAAGTACCCCAAAAGTGAAAGAAGATATGTGTGTTATCTATTTTTTGGAAGTTCCAGGACATTGCACCAGACAATAACACAATGAAACGTTCGATGAAAGGGAAAAAATCGTAACGACGCAAACAAATTTTATAAAAAAATACATAAAAAGTCAAAACTATCTCAAAAAGACACGTTAGAGTCCAATAACAGTGACAGTTTTAAAATGTTATGTTCTTTCCAAACTACTGCTTAAAACAACAGAAAAGTGTCGTTTTGAAACGAATTCTTCAACAACATATCAAATAGGCCCTGTCTCTTTTTTTCTTAGTACGCGCGAAATCGAAAATAAATGGGCTCTTTTAAGTAAAATAAGAAACAGACGTCTGTTGGAAACATCGGTTGGTAAATAAAATAGAATGTAGAGAAGTTTTATTTCCTTGCCAGAAATAGATGACATTTTTATTTAACTCTTGAAAACACTAAACAAAATATCTAGGAATTTGTATTGCTTGGTTCTTTATTTAAAAGACCAAAAAATATTCATTTCAATTCCTAAGCATCTTTAACTACTACACTTGACAAACACATTTCATTAATATTATGAAATAAATTTTGAATTTCAAATAAAATGTAGTCAACTTTTATTTTTCTTTTAAATGCTCAAATAATAAAAATAGTTTCTTCGCGAAATCTCTAGAGATGTATATATTGGGGAATTTTAAAAAAGACCAAGAAAGTAAGCTGAAGAAAAGTTAAATACTCAATGAAAAAGGCATTCTTTTCTATGTTTAAACAAAATGAAGTAACACCACTGAATTCTTTTTTTTTTTTTGACTATGACCTTTTTAATTTTATGAAAATCTATATCGGGTTCTCATGCATAATTTCTTTATCCAACCTCTAGTATTGTTTCACTAGTGTATTTTATATAAGACGCTATAGCCTTGTGGTTGAACCACAATATATAGAAATGAGCATTATTATTTAAATAGAGTGAATGAATGTTAACGTCGCACTTTTCAGCTAATCAAGGTCTTTTGGGGACGGACTTCGTACTTTTTAACTATGGTCAAGTGACGAGGACGACACCTGAGCTGGTAACTCCTTCTCCTAACTTCCACACCACACCAACGGAAGGACGTTGGAGCATCGTCAGATCTAACGCGCATCACCCACCTACACGGCTGGTCTTTAGCGGTACTAGGCTCGATCTCAAGCACGACGGCCACGCGTCCGTTACGTTCGCCATTAGTCTACCAAAGCTGCGCTATTTAAATAGAAGTGTGGCGAATGCAAGAAAGAGAAATAAAGATATTAGATTAGGGGTAGCCAAACCCTATGACCTTGTGGGTAATTTGAGGAAAATATAATCCCGCAGGCCTCATATAAAATATATATTAGATAATATGGGGGAATGCCAATTTGTTAATAGTACTTTTATGCGTCGATAGATGGCAATTTTGAGCCAATTGTGTGAAGAGTCTGGTCCGACATTGAGTGTGGCTTAAAAATTTATCTGAGTTAATAGTCTTTAATCGGCCTAATTTTTCAATCTTTTGAACATTTAAAGTGGTGAGTACAACTTTTATAATTTTCCATTCCTCATATTTAGAGTCCATAAACGTGCTTGTTGTTTTAAATAAGATATTAGCAATAAAAGTGACTTACGCAAAATGTTACACATACGATGCATGTAGATGCGACCATAACACTGCAGCATTACGGAAATAAGCGTTCGTGGCATCTGCCCTCTATAATTGGGGGAAGACGCCACATGACTCAGAAATAAATAAAATGAAATTTAAATTTATTTTTTTTTAATTTTGTAACACTGTATATTATTGTAACAAATATAAATGCAATTTATATAATTATTATTATAATTAATAATACTTAAATGCAATTAATGATAACTGGTCTATCACCATCGGTTGCCTCTACCAGCACAACCTTATTCCTCTGGTCAGAAAACGGAAACCAACCGGGCGTAAAAAAATTAACTTCAGAAGTCTTAACTGAATCAGAGAGGAGAGCCACTATGTGAAGCGTCGTAGAAACAAGAAACCTTTGTAGTAACAGAAAAAAGACTCGTCAGTTTGTCATTCTCAAGCGAAGAAATTCCTCAAGATCTGGAGAAAGCATTGCGTCAATCGAGATTGACTGGTGAACCGCCACGACATTTTAGGGTGACGGCCTGAAGATTTTAGCAGTTAGGAGTTACAGACGGAAATATTCAAGATTAGCTGAAGTATGCAGACTCTATATCAGTCTTCTACTGCCAATAAAAACAAAAACTAACTTTAGATAAAAATGTTTTATTATGTGTTTTTAAGGTATCCGACTGGGATTAAAATCATCATTTTCATCAGAGAAATTGAAATTTATTTTATAGCCCATTTTTGTCGTCTTTTTAATAAGCTTTCTAAAAATATTGTACTTTTAATTGTGAGTCAATTAGAAAAAAAAATTATAGCTGTTTTCATTTGAGGTAGTAAGCCCAAATCGAAACCGGAAGTGTGAGTTTTCGGTTGATTTTCACCGGCAAAATAAGCTTTTTAATCATTTAAAATATTTTAACGAATTATTTTTATGTTTAGTAAACTTTATTTCTTTTTATAAATTTTTAATAGATATATTTTGCTTGAAAATAGGCAACGGTTAACTGATTCCTATATTTGCTTTGATTTAAACGAGTTGCTATCTTTTCGTCATTTATGTTCAAAATTAGACCTCTTTATAACTTTTTTATTAGTACTTTTATATAGAGTTATAGTTATTTTTAATTAAATTAATGTTGACATGCAAAAAACAAGATCAATGAGACCAAAAAAGAAGAGATTTCCAGAGAGCATAATTTGTTGGAGAAACGTTGAAAGAAAAATCAATGGATCTTCCAAATCCAGCTATTAATTCTATTAAAAAGACTTATAAGGAACTTT
>BMAV01004619.1:128510-153962 GCA_019973955.1 Trichonephila inaurata madagascariensis | reverse complement strand
TATGTATAAAAACAGAAGCAACGTAATAAAATAGAAACATTTATGGGATATATTTGTTTCAAAATACTACACTTGAAAAGATTACACAAAATAATCAAATTTTGCAAATTTATAATGAATCTCTTGGGCTCAAGGCTCATGGGCCATGGATTAGATAACATCCATAAAGCTTTTCTGAGATCTGAGCAACTTTATCATAAAATATTCAAATATCCGCCTGAATATGTCCTTTTATTAAGAGCCTACTATTTAGAGGATTCAGAAGATAAAAATCGTTATTTGTTGTCGTGCATGATACGATGTAAGGAGCATATATCCCTGTAGGGTTCTAATCTCTTATGTTACTAGTGAAATTAATTTGATTTTCTCAAGAGTGTAAGGATATATTTAAAAAAATTTTACTTGGAAAAATTAGGAAAGACTTTTGATTGACTTTGAGATTGCAAAAACAAAATAATAATAAAAAAGGTTATGTATAAAGAGATCTTCCTATAAGAACACTGGATATAAGGAAGATGGGCCAGTTGTCTTAGTTCTTAGAGTCAGGTTATATTAAACCCTAATGCATATATATTAGCTGTTCTAAGATTTTATAAAAGCTAGTTAAAGATTACGCTTGATCTTCAACAAGTAAATATGCTTCTTACTATCGAAGTATATACTTTTAAATTCTTTTCAAAAACCTTATAAAACAATCAACAATAATAAATCAACTTGAATGATCGATTTGTTGCACTTAGGAACAACGCAGAAAGCAATTGTTGACTGATCTCATCATTCTGAACAGCAGTCGAGGGAAAACTGAATCTAGAAAGCGGAAAGATGATGATCCTCGATGCTTAAATTTGCATCAGCCCTTCTATAAGGGGGAACTTCAGTGGCATTAAGATTCGAACCCACTGCTCCACAGAAACAACGTTGGCTGTGAGTTCATGATCATGACATTTCGGCTACCACAGCCATTACAAGAAATCGAGGAAACAAATATTGAATTCTTTTAACATTAGTATATGTGGAATAAGAAGAGTTCATCACAAATCTTAGAAAATATCTTTTTTCCCTTGCTGATTTGGAAAAACCTTAAAATATTAATTAAGGTTTCCTGTCTCACATTTTGCACAGTAAAATTAAACACAATAATAAAATATAACATAATGATATCTGGAATTCTTGAAACATTTGGTATTCCAAAAATTTAAGTAAAATCTAAATTAATCTTAAATTATACAAATTTTGAGTTCCATGGGACTCACAACATTATGTGACTATTTTAACATCACATGATCGAATGCTGAATGTATAAACACTCTTACAAAATATGAAGCCTAATTCGACTCAATTATCAGTTAATGAGGTTTATTTGAATCGTACATTGAAAGGCAAAGCTATTAAAAAAAAATCCCAGAATATTGCTCTTTAAATAGGTTGGTGTGTAGTACATATCGAATATTATAAGGTATCCGACTACGTTCGGAACCGTGATTTTGCAAAAGCGTATAAATGGATAATATTTACGATATTTAGTGTCACTTAGATTAGAAAATGTATATAAAATTGTTTTAAGAATATTATTACAATAAAAAATCATTTAAGTACAATATTTTGACAAAAAATGAACATAGAATGTGACTCCTTTTTAAAATTACCTCCTTTTGTGAAAAATGCTTCTATTATAGTAATATTTTGCCTGTATATAGCTCAGGCCTGTGTACAGAGACTCAACTAGAATTTTTGAAATATATAACTTAAAAGTGGGTTTATCCATGTTTGACGACAACAGAGGGGAGCAATTTTAAGGAAAAAAGCCGATAATTATATATATTTCAATGGGTTGTAACTCTGAAAATAATGTGAATTTTTCAAAAAAAATAGTTCAGACTCTCTGGAGAAGTCTTCACTTTGTATATGCACACACACACATAAAATATTATTATTTTAGAAGCATTTTTATAAAAGGATAACATTTTGAAAAAAGGTTATTCTGTTAATTTTTTGCCAAAATATTGAATTTAAATAAATTTTTTTTGTCAAAATATCCTTTAAACAATTTTATACATGTGTTCTAATCTAAGCGACACTAAATATTACTAAAATTATCCATATATCTTTTTTAAAATCCCGGTTCCGAACGTTGTTGGGTACCTTAAAAACAAAATTATGTATATGTCGAAACATTGATCAGGAAGGCAAAGTGTTCTAAGTGGTAGATATGTCAGATAAACGGGGCATCTAGAAAAATGACAGCTCATGGAATAACCACCTGGATATCATCGCTAAATATTTCAAGGAACACAATTCATATAATTATAGAAGAAATAGGTCATATGCTGTTCGTAAAAAGATGTTTTGTAAACCACAGATTAGAAAGAGTTGAAATGAAACCAATTTCAATCAAACTGTACACCACATAATTTACCGTGAGAAATATTTTTCTGTAGTAGTTATTCACTGACCCAAAAAAATGCACTTTGAACAATCGTAATGGATGGGCAAGCTACAGACTTTACCTTTGTAAAGAAGTAAGGACATTTTGTATTAGGTAACAGGGCGGGTAGCAGTGAATGGATTAAGTAAGTTTTCCTTATGATGTCCAATTATGTTTAGCTTTCTGAAGTAGATTCACAGTTCTGAACATTATTCATATGTACAGACTTTACAAAATCCTTTATTGCTTTTTCGGTGAACTCTTACCATTGGGTTTTGTAACAAAAAAAAGCAAAAACATCCCATCTGCACCTCAAACTTTATTAAAAAGCAAAATTGTAGTAGTTAGCTCTAATAATATTTTTCTCGTATTATCATTCATTTAAAAATAAACAAATTATTGTTTCGGATGTAACTAAACTTAAAATTATTCAGTACATTTGAAAAAACAAAAAAAATCGTCCGCAAACTAAAAAAATCTTTTATTTTTATCTATAAATCTTAAGATGTTGCCACACTCGTGATGTGAAAAACTTTTTGAAAATTTAACGTATACAAGTTAACTAAATGATATTGCTGATTTTACATAGTTTGTTAGATCTTTTCATCAATCCCCCTTCAGTCCATAAGACGATCAGCTTTGAAAATTAATCACAGGTTTTGTAAGGCGTTCAGATTTCGGTGTAGTTTCTGGACTGAAAGCTTTTAATGTTGGGGCTGGCCCACACCTACAAACACACAATGGCAATTTGTGCCTGGCCTCTTTCTTCAGGAGGATAGCTAGTTTTAATTAAAAATGTCGGTTCAGATAATATGTTGAAATTGTTACACGAGGATCTTAATTCGAAATAATGTTGCAGTTTTCCATTAGCTTATGCTCAGTCCGGTTCTGGACCCCATTAAGAACATATATGGCACATTTTGACAAGAAATGTTTAGGAAAATATAGATTGGTATTTCCTCTTAAATTATTCGAAATTTATAGGAAAAGCATTCTGAAAAACGGGCATGTAAGGCCATAAAAGTTAATACTTTCAACGGAAAATGGTTATTTCAGGTAATTACAATGATAGGAATGCCCACGAAATGTTAAATATGGTATGTTTTATACGTATTCTTTTTAATAAAATTTCTTCTAACACTTGGGACAACCATTTTTGTACCACATATTTTCTTTTGTTTCGCTATTTACAAGATTATTTTCTGTTTATTGTTATTTATGTGCATTGTAATAAATCATTATATTCTATTACTAATTTGTCTTTATTCGTTGATAATCACTGTAATTTTTTTTTAAACTGTGAAAATGGACTGTTATAGCGTTTTTAGTTGATATTTTCTTGGCTATTATGTCTTTTAGCTATACCTACTCTATTGTTAGAGAAATCTTATTCAATTGAAGACATTTCAAAAACGAGTAAGAAATATAGGATTTTTGTATCCCTAAAAATAATTGTCCCATTGAGAATTCTTCAGTATCCCATTTTATATTTCTCATAAATAAAGAAGTAAGCGATTAATCTTCGTTTACCCCTCAAAAAGTAAAGTTGTTTTTTTTTCTCAATTCATTATAAAAATTAATTGTAATCAGCGGCAAAAATGTCGGGGTTTTTTTCATATTGCGTATGGGCATTTTGAATTAACGTTCAATATTTAAATAAGAAAGACATATACAGTACTTTACTCTTAAAGAATTAAAGTAATCGTGATTTTTTAAACATGTTTTTTTTTATTTGCTTCAAAATTAAAAGCTAAATCCTATCGTAGGTGGAATAAAAATTTATTTTGTTTTTTACCTCTCAAATACTGCGTTGCAATCAAGTCTAATTCGTCGAAGAAAAAGAACAAGATAAAATACTTGAAGAAACCCTATTGCTTGATTAATTTTACTGTTAATAACTCTCTAACCATACCATTATTAGTTTTTAAGCAAACAAGTAAAGAGAAGAAAAAAAAGTAAAGAGAAAAAAAAACTTCGATCATTAATTCAAACAAAAATCTTCGAATGTATGCTATAAGATTTAGATTTATACTCGATGTGTACTGAATTTTATTTCTACTTCGGTTTTATGTATAAAGAGAAAGGGCAATTAAAGAGTTAATTTTGTCTGGAATCACCGTAAGTACCCTCAAATTAGTAGCAAAAACCGACATTCTTAATTGAGAATTTGTTTAAACACACGAGAATGACTCTCTCGGAAATAATTAATTACTTTCAGATACCTAGAAAATTATCATGATGAAGAGCAATTGAGCAATAGACCATTCGCTCTTATACAAAAATATAAGCATTCGTTTTTCTCTATTTTCCGTAATTAATTCTTCAAGAGATATACATGCTAGGAAATTAACATAAACCATAACAATGTTTTCTCTTCGGTTATTAAAGATACTTAGGTGTTACCTTTCAATATATCAACACTGCGATGTTGTCTTAGCTCTAATTAGTTGTGGTATAGTCTTATTTCTTATAATTACAGAATAATTAAATGTTCTGAATACTTTAAGAAGGAAGTAGAAGATATGATACATATCAGGAAAATTTATTCTGAATAGGATATTGAATATGAGATATATACAATGTATGGCCGAAGATCTTTCAGTTTCTTCCAGTGCGCGTTAACTACAATGTAATTCTCAGTACCGTCAATAATTTTTTTTATTTGGCTGTAATTTTAGTTTTATGTATACTTGTAAGCGCCGCATAGCATCTGTTTTTATGCTGATTTTGTCACATGCGTTCTCACGCACTGGCTTTGGCAAACTCATGAGTAAAATGTTTCTTTCAGGGACAATGTTTGGTCTGAACCAACACGGAACATTTAATGATGCATTTCCTGTGTCATCATTGAAGTCACATGAATTGGATTTCTTACTTAACTTTATGTTTTCTGACAACAAATAGAAATTTTGATAGCAATCTTATAACAGATTTTACAATCCTTTTCACATTTCCCCATGACACACAGAACAACTAGTGTGTTTTCCTATTTGTTTGAAGCACAAACTGATTTTGATTAATGCGTTGATTTGAAATTCAAGGAAAACATTTTGAAACGACTCACAGTTTCTTGGCAGAAATTCGTTCGTTTCGTGAAATATTCATTAGCGATTTATTACCACTCTCTCACACACACACACAGACACAAATTTCTTCAAGTATTTGGTACGTAGGAAACTTTTCTTCTTTTGTTCTCTTTCCTAATGATCCTTTTTCGGAGGAATATTCATAATGAGACGCTTTCTATAAGAAATGGAATATAACGGAAATAAAAAAAAATGCAAAGTTAATAAATAAACAAGTTCAGAAAAAGCAAATTTAAACGTCGAGCTGTTAATTCATTTAGTTTGATAATAATTGTGTCACTTTTACTAAAACTATTCAGAAAGGTATAAAAAAGTGTTTGGCAAATACTTTGTCAGCTTTCAAAAGTGGGCGTCACAGTCACAAGCTTTTGTTCTCTTTTTACCAGTGTTGTTTTAGATTTCTTTTCTCAATAACTTTGAACGTTTTGGCTATATTAGCAGACTTTTGGCATCAAAATAACCAGGAAAAAATATACATGTTAAATGTATAAAGGTAACACATATTTTTCATGACATCAAAAACTTTGATTATCTAATATCGGCAAACTTTCGTGACAAAAGATTCAATTTGTAAGTAAAAAAAGACAATTAATGTACCAAAGAACCTAAGCTATTTATATCAGCGATACTCAACCTGCGGCCTGCGGGCCGCATGCGTACCACTGAGCTTTTTTAAGTGGACCGGTCATGGACCATTGCTCTGAGAAATTTACTTATTTAAGAACATTGTATTAAAAATTTGGAGAGAAATTCTCTGTCAAGAAATCAAATATATCAATTTTGCTTTTTGCTGTCGATGTCGTACGGGAACGAAATGATATTCTTTTTCTATTTGGAACGGTTACGGTTAGTGATAACTGATAATAGTGGTGTAACAACAATTTTATGGGTGGAACTAATTTTTAACTATCTTTCATATTTTGCAAGCGAAAAATATTCGAAGAAAATGTATCGTTTCAAGACGATTGGGAGGGTTAACATTTTGTAGTGAAAAAACAAACAGGGATCAGTAATTGTTCGATTTGTCACGAAAGCACTGTTTTTAAAAAATACCAATAAAAAGGAATCATTCAATGGCACTTTTCTCTCTTATAGAAAGATCTCTTTCAAAAGGTAATAAATAGTCTTTTTTGAATAATCTTTGCAACAGCAACAAAGTGTTTTGTCAGTGGTTATGTCACAGCGTTAATAAAGACATGCTATGAAGTTTGTTATATTATTGGTTATCATATGAAACCGTTTACTGATGCAGAAATTGTAAAGGAGGATTTTTTAAATGCTTCTAATTAAGTATTAGGGAAAAAAATATAAAAAAATAATAATTAAAAAAAGCAAAAGAGGAGTTGGAATATTTTGATCAATTTTCCACATTTTAAATTTCCAATGTTATCTTAGTCTTAAAGAATTTATTCACATGTTGCGGCCCATTTGAAACAACAAACATATGTATGCGGCCCAGCAGTAAAAAAGGTTGAATAGCCCTGATCTCTGTGCATGCGCTTCAGCTGGAGAGGGAAGGGCTCCGGTCACAATCATGATTCTCGTACTCCAATTAATACTTCTTATTATATTGGAAAACGATTTTATAGACAGTAATAGTTTCATTTCTTCAAAAACTAAGAAATACGACAGATATTTTATATTTTTGTGTTTCATTAAAGGAATACCCCTTTTGAAAATTTTATATTCTTGTGACTATTCTGCCACGATAATCCCTAAGCGCTTTATTTTAGAATCTTATGTTTACAATAATAATTAAAATTCATTTTGGTTGTTCTTGCAAACAAAATTCATTTCAAAACTCTTTTTTATTAGCCTTAATGCTTGTCGTAAGATATGGAATATGTTTTGGCAGTTCTTTTGGGGGTTTAAGTGTCCATAAAAACCCGAGTGTTCTCAAATTTATTAATGTAACTAAGTACATTTTGCAAGAAATCACTTTTAAGTATGTATTCCAATGCCGGTAATTTTACCTATAAATAGGACTTTTATTGCTTTAGAAGTAATCGTAATATATTCACTGATTCTCAATAAGTTCCTTAAAAAACAATACAGAAATATCCATCTAAAATAATTACCTTAAATCAGACAAATATTTAAATGTATATGCAAATCCATGAATTTGTTTTCACTAAATAATTATAAAGGAAATAGAGAAAGTAAAAACTTTAATAGGCATAATTATTTTTTTTAATAATGCATAGAGACAGACGACTGAAGAGCCACATGCCACTCTCGAACCGTGGTCTGCCGACCCCTGATCAAGGGATCTAAGACATTATAAATAAATAAGTTAGATACGGAGATTCTTAGAAAATTAGCAAAAATTTAATGTTTTCAGATTAAAGAGAAAAAAATCTTTTGGCTCCCGGTAAATGGTTTTGGTTTCAAAGTAGTGAACCTAAATTATCATTTCACAGAAAAAAATAATATTATTATTGATTGGTCAAAAAAGAGCTTAGAAGCTACACTATTGCATAATGCAGTGCTTCTCCAACTTTCCATATTCGCGACCCAATATTCAATCATTATTTTCATCGCGCCGTCCCCCTTACAATTACAATGTGTTGATTTCAATAATAATATACTTTGACACTAATTTTCACGACTTTAATCTCTTATGTGTCACCGGCGTATATAAACGTCTCGTGCTCAGCCAGTGCGCTAATTGCCCCAGACGTATGTATACGTCTTTCTTAAGTATGATTTTTCTGTGCACTGCTATCCATAAAACTATTCCGAAAGCTTTGGAGTGCAGTAAAAGGACCTTGACAGGTTTGCGAGAGATTTACTTATTTCAGAGGATTGTTTATTTATTCTTTTTCTAAGCCCTTCCCCTCTCAATACACAACATGCACTCATTTATGTGTTACAAAATGGTGGGATTGGGGAGCGAATCACGTAATTTTTAATTGGAATTGAAGAGATTAATTATAAACCGTACAAATGATCAAGATAAGCGTTAATTTTTTCATATAATTTGGCATATGACAAGACCTTGGGGTCACTGGTAATTGTTAAAATTGTTCTTAACGAAGTAGTTAACTTAGTTCTTAAATTAATTATAAAATACATTGCGCAGTAAAGATATATTTTTAAGTGTATTATATCAGTGCAAATGTGTACTTTATTTTTTATTGTGCTAGAATATCTTTTGTTTTTATTTTGAGTAAATTAATAATTATTTTAAACAATCTTTTGTTTTCGACTTTCCAATATGCTAGCACCCCCCTCGTACGGTTATCACATCCACAGTTTGAGAAACGCTGGCATAATGTATTGCATATGTTTCTGTATTTTTTTTCGAAATTCAGTTCATTTAAAAGAGTGTTGTGAAAATATTAAACTTAATACCAAAAAAAGTTTTATAGGTAAACAGCCAGTCTACAATATAAATATCACCTTCTTTTAATAAAAATAAACTTAATAGATTCAACTTATAGTTTAAAATTACAATTTTGTCTTCAAATGTTGTTATTCCAGATCCTTAGAAAGGAATTGAAAAAGAAGTAAACACACATTCTAATTTTAATTCATCCCTGTGAAATTCTCCCACCACGTTTCAAACTTGACAGTAAAATAAGAATGATGCAGATAAAATCGTTCATTATCTTTTTTCGGATTTCCTCTTGAATTCTTTTCGACGATTGGATGATAGATAGTTCATTCTAATTTTTCTTAAGAATGTGATCTAAGAAATGTTTGATTTTGCCAATGATATTTAGCATATTCTATATGAACAAGAAACACGTGGAACGCAGTATTTAATCACTTTATTTACACCGAAGCCTATTTTTTTTCTTTTATCATCGATAGTCGCCTTGCCTTCACGTAGACTTCTTTACTATTACATCAATGACGGGAAACTGAATTCGGCAAAACAGCACTTATATTCTCGAACTAACATCTTGACGTTATTTTTTCTACGAGAACGTACGAAACATATATGACTGATGACAAAAAAAGGTGGTCCTTGACCGAATTAAAAGAAACTAAAATACCCCGACTCTACGGAACATTATATTTTTAGACAACTTGCCCGGGAGAGTGCATTAGTTTTTTTTTAATATTACTTTTACATTCTTAACTGAGCAAATAAAAGTTTATGAGTTCTTTGCTTCAATTCTATCAAAGTTATAACAGTTAAGGATACGTTTAAACCTGGACATGGTCTAAAGTTCTCATGCTGATAAGAATTTGAAATTGTGAAATACTGAATCACATAGATGAGCACGAGCTGAAACTCCTAGTAAGACAGAATCTTCTTCATGCTTTTTTTTAAAAATATGAATATCCTATTTTACACATTAATACTCATCAGGGAGCAATACATTCCTAAAGACATAAATAATGTTATAACTATATTTTCTGTTATGTTCATTTAACATTACAAGACCTATTTAAAATCTAAACATTCATGTTTTCTATTTTCATTTTCTATTGAAACTATTTTTTAACATTTTGAGTATTTCATTTTAAAACCTGAAAGGCGCATAGATATATTTGAATTGAAAAGGTATTTTCCAAACAAATACAAAACATTTACATGCAGCAATTGAAATCCCAAATATTCTTTGTACTTTGTATTTTTCTTTTTTCATATGATTCAGAATTATTTTTCTTTTCCTCTTTATTTCCAAAACCTTTGTGGAATCACGCCTTGATTGAAAGAAGAAGGGAAAACCAAAGCAATTCCTCCCAAAAGAAGCAGGATTTCAAATTAGTAGTAGCAAAATCATGTCATCCAAATCCTGAAGTCTTTGCTTTGGAAAAACTGTTTTCTCTCTTTAGATACAATGTTTAGAACTTTTATCACTGACGTAACGTAAAATATGGCTCTTTTATTTCTGCGACTATTCTTCTCGAAAATCATATGAAAGGAAATGTATCATGACTTATTTTTTCTGTAACAAATTGTGTGTGTTTTAAACGCAATTGACGAAAGTAAACAAAATATGTAGTAAATGGGAAAATGTAACCGCTAAAAATAAACAAATTTTGAAATAAAATATAGTATATTTGTTACGAAGCTGAGGTCTCTCTGTTTTCTAACGTGGAGAAACGACAGCAAGTAATGTGTTTCCGTTTGTAAAAAGTGGTTCAAAAATCTCATTGTTTTTCTTGTATTTTCGAATTTTATATTCGAAATACAATCTATTTATTCTGTTTACTGTTTTAACATTTTGCAACAATCTGAATGCAGAATATCATTTGGTAATATGAATATCTAAATCGATACAATTAGAAAACATTAGTAGTAAGTATTGCACGAATATAAATAATAAAAACAAAAATTATATGAAATTAAAAAATAAATACATATAGCAGTATTTAAAAATTATTTATAACGAAAAATGATAGAAAATATTTTGTACAATTAAGCGGATAATGACTAACGTTCTGTAACTTAGAATCCACAAAGCTGTGAACTAATTACTTGACTTCACACAATTAGATTTAAAGAGTAACAAATTTGCATTCTTATTGTGAATATAAACAGAGATAATATAATAAATTACAGTAGTAAATTAGAACTCAAAAATATTTGACGTGATAATACATTTAAGAAAATTGAATGAGTAGGGAGAAATAGAACAGGTAAGCAAATTGTTCACGAAATAAATTTCAAGATAATTTGCTTATACAAAGAATTAATAATTGCTTTCATTTTTAACAGATTTAAAAAGCCGTCTTACGTCTTCAAGATTGAACATCTGGGAAAAATACCTCTTTTATAATTGAATGACTCTTTAAACATGTAGTTTATTACTGTTAAATCGTTTTTTTTTAAGTATAAATTTCTTTAATTAAATACTTTGAGCACTTTTTAAAGTCATAACACAAATATTTGGTAATAGAAGACAGTTATAAAATTATTCGTTTAAATTTACTCAAATTTCAGAAATAAATTTCCCTTTTCATTAAGCAATGCCTGTGGCACATATAAAATTTCTTGTACTTTTTCCTACTTCACAATAATTCCTCATGTGTTGTTAATTATCACAAGGATGTGAACTCTCTGTTGATAATATATCATTAACTAATTTCCCGTTATTAATATTGTCGTATTGTTATAATTAGTCTTCATTATTTATGAAGCAATAAGTTTGTATTACAAATAGATTTCATTTAAAGAATAGTTAAAATAATTAGGATAGTTTGTATGCCAAAGGACTCATGAAAACCAATACATTTTAGGATTCAGAAACGGAGAACTACATATTACAGTATTCATTTTTTTTTAAAAAAAGGAAGAGTTTTGAAATAATTTCTGGCATTTAATTATTTTGGTAATATTGGCTTTTAATATACGGGAATGTTTGCTTAATATAATTGAAAATGAAGTCATATAAATTACGTGTCTTGAGGGATCAATTTAGAAAACGATGTACACCGGTGGATCAATGGTTCTTGTTAAAATTGCTGCTAAACTTTTTTTGTTCCTTTCTTCTAATGCTTAATCTAGACATGTAAAAAAAAATTGAACTCCATGTATTCATTGAACTCAGTGTATTTATCTAACGTTAGCAATCTAAATTATCTAAATCATGGAGACATTCAGTGTTTTCGTGTTATCGTATAAATCGGGAACTCTGCCTTTATAAAAAGCTCTTCATTTTCCTTATTTATTTATGTTGCTTAAATTTTATTAGGTCATCATATTTTACAACTATATTTTACATTCACAAAAAAAAAATAGCATATGTGTTCTGAATAATTTAAAAATGTATTTTAAAATTTCCGAAATAAAAAAAAAAATGTCTGGAGTAGCGTTGTAAGAATATAATCGACATTCATCAAATAAATTGAATTTTTTACTTAAAGAGTAAATGCAAATAGTTTTCCCATTCCATGATAATTTAATATCTGAAATGTGTGTGTGTGAATAGTTAATTTAATTAACCGATTTTAGGTAAAATATGCTGAATTATTAACAGTTATCTAGTATAATTTATGCATTTGTTATTTGTAAATTTTCACTTAATTCTATAGGAAAGTATTTTTTTCTCACATAAGTTTATAATTTAAGATAATTTTGAATTATTTTTTTTCATCATTCCTTAGTTAGTTTAGGCCAATGTAAAAAAGTTCAAGCATAGCTGCTGTCAAAATGATTAAATAATTTTCCTTAAGACATTTTATGCAGATGTATTTACTGTAAAAGTCCAGAAAGGAAATGTGTGAGAGTATCGAAAGGGATATTTAATTTACAAAAAGATTCGCAGCATCAATTGATTGATTGATTGAATATTAACGTCGCACTGTTCAGCAACACGAGGGCTTTTGGTGACGGACCACGAAATTTTGAACCATGGTCAAGTGACGTGGACGACACCTGAGCTAACACCTCCCTCTCCTAACTACCACACCACATCAACGGGAGGACGTTTCAGCTCTCGACAGATTTAACGTGCATCGCTGCCCTACACGGTGGGTCTTTAGTGGTACTGGGCTCGAACTCGTGACAAGGCAAACCATGGTCCGATACCTATACCACTCGGCTTCCGCGGCCACTTCGCAGCATCAAACCCACGCATGAAATAAATACATGAATAAAAAAAGAGGCATATTAACTTATTTATATAAAAAAGATGATATATTATAAACAATAATTATTGAAGAATTACTAGAGATTTTTTGAAAACAGAAGAATTTGAATCTGTTATTTTAAATTATTAACATAAATTTTCGAAGGATTTTCTTAAAAATCCGAAGCCACGAAATATAATCGACAGCAAAAGTGCAGTTGTCCTTATCTTGAATATACTTCATTCTAATTTAGATTGTGAATGACTTAATTGAATAGACTGGAAAAACTATTTTTTTTTTCATATTAAGTGAAAAAAAAAGAAAAACTTAGACAAAGAAATAGGCATGGCTCTGAAATGATAACAACCTTATGTTTGTCCAAGGAAAAATAAAACAAAGGCAGTGTGAAGTAGTCTTGAATGCAATCATTTAAATAGTAGTTAACTACGTCATTATCGAGATATGAATTGACACTTTTGCTACACATAGAATTATTTTTTTAATTCCATTTTTTCTGAGTTTCGCTTAGCAGCTGAAAATCATAAGGATGCATCCATATGCAATGATAGATGAAAATCCTAAGATAAGATTTGCTGGAATCTTTTAGAACAATCCCTGGTCATCAATAGTTATTCAAAAAGAAAAAAAAACATTGTTATTTCATTACATTGTGAAAATTTATACAAAAAGTATTTCATTATAAATTTTTCTTTAACACTAGATAGACTGAAACTTAATATGTACCTATATTGCCCAAAAGCAATCAAAATGAGTGCATTGTGAAAGAATGATTAATGCGTAAAGAAATTTACTTAAAATTAACTTTTAATATTCGTATATTATTTACAATCATATAACAAGTTATTAGCAAATATTAACAATAAAAGCATTACTTCACTTGAAAAAAATATATTCTAAAAGAATTCTAAGAAATTGTGTATTATATATGTAATTTTTTTTTTTCTAACTGAAATTGAAAAGCAGTCAAAATGACTTCCTTGGACAATCTAGTGTTAAAAAGCAATTAAAAAATTATCATTTTTCTAATGGGCTTAGAATTGATCATTAACCATTGCAGACTTCGTACATCCCCCGGAAGCTGGTATCACTTTTTAGTGCGGTGTCCTATAGGCGGATACCAATCACCGCAGGTAATTTTGACGCTCAGTTTTATCCCTGAACTATGACGATTCGAATCTGTACCAGGATTTAATTTTGCCGAGTGCATCCAAGCCAAACGGACACTCTAGGTATCTTTTACATTCCGTATAATCATACGACATGGCCGCTGTCGATTTTCGGCATCATGAAAATCCACTGACTTGGGCCGGGGTCGAACCCGAAGGTTTGGGTGCAGAAGACCAGCGACAAACCAATCACGCCACCCAGCCGGCACACGTCACATGAAAAATTAAGAAACATTTAACATTTTTTGAAAATAGGGAGAAGCCTGAGAAACATAGAGTCAATGTCCGTATATCAAAAGGTGTGCGCACGAAATTAGAAACTGCCAAAAAAAAAGTACATCAGAACCTACTGTCCAAAAACAAATATTAGTGTATCATTCGTATTGCCATTAAAAAACTCCCATATATATATATAAGACAGACAGTTAATAAACAAAACAAAACAAAAAACATGAAGAAAGCCATTCCATGTACTCTAGTTATCAGGCACATTTAATTCCAGATCCTTACTTTCAAGATTTTAAAATGTGGCGTTTTCAGCAGCCAAGGTGTTTCGATATTCCAATTCATATTTAATAAGTAAAAGGCATTTGTTATTAATTGTCATAGAACTGTTGAAATCTTTTGAATAGCTTGTTACATATCTACTTGATTCAGTTGATTCTGAAAAAAATCTATATCAACTTTGAATCGGTTATAAACTGAATAGAATATAAACAGAAACAGAATTATAAAATCCAGATGCATTGTATAAAAAGAATGAAGTTTATGTTTACTTCACTTTTAAGGGAAAAAATGAATTAAAGAAATCTTTCTTTCGGAATAAAGTTAATTTTTTAATAGAAAAATAAGTTATCTAAATCAAATAATTTAAGCTTCAAGGGAAATCTTTTTTCTCTTTAAAAAATCAAAACTTTGGGAAGAAAGTTTTTTTTTTTAACCATTTTTTTTTATTTATTTGTCTATTCCTCTTAAAAGAAATAAGGCAGAAAAATCGGCAAGATTCATTCCTTCTGTAATGTTTTTTCACTCCATTCATTATTTTTAAAACCAAGAATTCAATAATAAAAAAATTAAAAAAAAATGCAAAAAGGAAAGATTTAAAATAAAATTTTAAGAGAATAATAAAAGAAAAAACATTGTTTTTTGCGCAGAAAGGAGCAGTTTCTATTCAGCATTTCTACAATATCTAAGAAGTTGGTACTTTTTGCATTTTCCCGTAAAAACTTTTTACTCTCAATTTTTTTTCTTTTTTTCTCCAATGGATACAATACCATGATTCTTTTAAAAATTTGGAAATTATTTGCACTTACAATGATAAATATTTTAAATTCTAAATTAAATATTGAATGTATATGACTGAAATAAATTTTGCAGGAAACATTGGTATATTGTTACAATACTAATATAACAAAGAAATTTCCTTAGTCATATTTTGAAATCATCAGTAGAGTTTAAGAATACACTAAGTTTCTATTTTGATAAGATCGAAAATAGATTGAAATTTTAAAACCATGCTCCTTTTCTTTAAATGTTGCAATACTATATGCACCACTGTTAGAAACTTAAGCACATTTTCAGATTGTGCCAAAATACTGAAAAAAATAAATAAATAAATAGGTAACATGGAATTCATACAAAGGCTCAATGGTTGGTGAAAGCACAATATCCACCAAATGTATTTAACGCATACATTACGGAACAAGGCAAAAAAAAGTCTTTTTTGAAAGAGTGATGCCAGTAAAAAAACATTGTCTGCTAACGAGGAGACCAAAATTCCTTATAATAAGGGATATAACCTCCCATAACTGCAATGGATGTGCGACACCTTCTGTTCATACTTATCACCAAATTATCCAGTCATTTTTGAGGTAAGGGTTGTAACTATTCACGCAGCATTTATTTAAGCTGTCTGACTACCAGGAGTTTCTCCAAAGCATCCCCCACACACGTTCGTCGATATTTAAATCATGAGAGGACGCTGGCAAATCCATTCCACAGATATCCTCAATACCTAGAATTTTCTTAGCAGCAGAACTTCTGTATGTACGTGCATTGTCTTACACAAAAATAAAGTCTGGAGTTATGGAGTCTCGGAATAGAAGCACAAAAGGAAGGATAAATTCATCGCAGTGACAATCTCTGATAAGTGAGCTGCTGTCGAAAGCATGGAACTCCAATCGTCTATTCAACATAATACCTCTCCACACAAGAACTCCAGGACCACCCTGTCTTTCCTGGTGGTGATGGGATGAAACCTTCTCCCATATCAATTGCTGTTGAGAAGCGTTGTTCTGATTGAAGTGATTCTGACCAGTCAACATAACGTGACTCCATTTATGAGATGTCCAAATTTTGCGTTTTTGACTTCATTTTTAAAGGTGCCACCGATAGGCTACTAGCGTGAAGAGCGCAGGATGAAGGACGAATGGACCAACTTTATGCAGACCTTCTCGCCAAAGTAAACCTAATACCTGACGCCCAACTGCCATGCACAGCTGTTGAGCAATGATGTCCAAAGTCTAATTATGATTTCTTTTCACCTACGGAGCAACAGTACGATCATCACTTGCAATTGTTTTCTCTTGCCGATCACCACTAATCTCTCTTACTGCTGAATTGGTCATTTAGAAGTCTTTCCAAACTCTTGCAAACACACTTTTCTCAATTCTGAATTTTTGAGTAACACTCGTCAAACTACTCCTTTCTTCAAACTCATTCTACTAGGAGGATATGAGTTATGACCATGCGATTTTACTTTCACTTGAAGGAAAAGTGTCCTTTGTTCTTTTTCTTAATTTTCCTTCCCACTGAGCATGCACATTCCATGAATTTCTGTGTCATTACTTCCCCTCTGATGTGATCTCGTGCCCTCATCACCTTCCTACTGAGCTAGCTGTCTTTTCACTATACTAGTTTGAGAAAAAGCCTTTTTCAATAATTTAATGGTTGTATGTTGAAAAATGCGTTTGTTTCTTAAGTTTCGTGTGTGCTTGTCAGTGCAGTTAATCAAATAAATATATTTGCATATTTTTTTTAAAAAATAACCTAGTTGAATGTATGTGAGTTAAGATATATTGATATGTTGTGCTTTAATTTATTCGAAAAAATATATTAGTAATTTTTTGTGGAACTTATTTGAAAAAGTGTTGTTGATTACACGCACATGGTGTAAGGTTCACCTTGCTCCAGAACTGTATAGGTGGAGCTGTCATCCGAACAAAAAAAAAGAAAACTTAACAAGAAACAAACAAGTAATATAAAAAAAAAAATTAAGTCAATTCCTACTTAGATCAACAAAGAAAAATTTTACACATTTCAGCTACTTTTTATTAAATATTTACAATTAATATAAATATGTATATACATAGGACAGAATCACAACATTAAGCGGTAATTCATCTTTATTAATTATCATTAAAGTATCGTATTGTCATTCAAAACAATCATGTATATAAAATTTCAGTTCAACTGAATCCTTTAAAACGTGAGAAAAAAAGTTTTTCAAGTTTTGACACAAGTCGTAAAAATGGTCGCTAAGTCGCCAAAAATGATGCCAACGTGTCTGTATTTGTAATTCTTTAAATAATTAGTTTTAACCAATTAATTTTTATTAATAATAGTAAAATTATTGTCTTGTCATCCAAAATAATCATGTATATAAAATTTCAGTTCAATTGACCGCTTTTAAACGTATTTTATTAGCGATTGAAAATTCCAAGAAGACAAATAAATAAATAAATAGAGATTATGAGCAAATAGTAGGAATTGAAAAAGAAGAGAAAAATATTATCGAACGCTGTGAGTGAGACAAAAATGCTGGAAAACAAAAGTTAATGTATATAGAATCAGAGTTTTTAACACACTGTTATGTATTATTTCATGTGGAGTGTGGCGTTATCATATTAAAGATAAAAATTTGGCCAATGCCTGGATTTTATTTGCCTGGTAAAGTAACAAAATCTTTTATAACAAAAAAACAACAACTAAGTTTGAGTCATGGGTATAAATATTTTCTACTCCAATTATTTTAAAGGGAATTTTTAAAAAATTCGTTTATGACCAGTAACTCCTGGAGAAAATCACGAAATCTATCACTTGTATCTTTTTTTAATTGCTTGCTTTTATCGCTGGTTTATTAAATCAACTGAATACTTAATCCTTAAAAAATTCTACATCTCCAAAATTTTGTCGTTAGTTGATTGATATTCAATCATACGTCAAACCTTTTAATAAACCATTTAATTAGATTGCAAAAATTAAATCGTGCGATGTTGTTAGAAAATTTTAAAAATGTGTAGCTCGAATGAAACTAAGGATATTTGGATTCAGAAGATAACAGTCTTTTTTGTCTTACAATCCACTTGCATGTTCCAGCCATGTGTAGCTTAGTGGTTAAAGCATCGGACTCCAGACAGGAAGAACTGGGTTCGATGCCCGATGCCACCAAATATCCTCCGAGTACACACGGAGTACATGCTCATTAAATCATTGGGTCCGAAAGCCTTGTGGGGGGTAGCAGATGAAACCACAAGTGCAGGAGACTGGAGGATATTTACCTTCCCTCCAGTTCCATGCCTAAATTGTGGAGATGGATATTGGTGGTGTCGCCATCTATCGTAAAGAAGTTCAAACTGTCTGACAGGATCTGGCAACATTCATTCCTGCCCTTCAGGAATCTCTCCGAGCTAAGTCGTACTGTCAACTGTGTATGGCGCTCAAAGCTAAGGCCAACCACAGGCGTACTTCTTGCCCCTTGCCACGATGAATTTCGTAGGCCTCGATCTAACTTTGTCAGACAGGTGGCATTAGCAACAATAACAACTTGCATGTGCCAATGTTTTTGAAAGTCGTCTTGCTTCTGTGCATTGTATTATTTTCAAAATATCATCGCCCATAAATGAATGTGAATGAATGTGTGATCAGCGCACCTTCCTGAATCCTTTCGGATGTCATTGGGTCCAAACTGATTTTTAAAGAACTATAATGAGATCATTATTATGTATAAATAAGCTACACGTGTTATTAACTAATATCCGCGATTCATTATTACAACGACATTCATTTAGATTGCTTACATACAAAATATTCTGTAAAACATATCTTATGTTGTTTTTTTATCAAATTTTGTTAAATGCGGAAGTTTCTTCAATGACTTTATTCTTATTTATCATAAAATCATTAAGTCCAGAGTACTATTTATTTAAAAAACATAGAATATTTTAGATATATAGCTTACATGTCTAAACTTTTTGAGACTGTCGCTTCATTACCATTAAAAGGAACAATGTAAATAATGTTCCTTCCAAACTATTACATGCATAAAATATGTCTGAAAAATGAAATTTTATATCGAAAGCAAATATTTTGAGGATAGCTGAAATTAACTAAATTTTACAATTTGCATTTTAAAGAAAAAATAAGAACCAGTCTGGTATCGATTTAGTCTGGAAAAGTTGAGAATTCTTGGAAAACATCCAACAGAACGCGTCTCAAATTAACACAAAAAAAAAGAAGGGAAAAAAGCTGAATATGTGATTTATTCATCAGGAAATCATTTTATTCCTTCTGTCTTGTAATGATACGTATCACCAAAATAACACTTTTTGCAAATTTGTTTTTGCACTTTCTCCCATTCTTCTTCTCAAAGGGTTTTATTGGAGAGCACGAGACTTCCAGTCCAGTTACAAACAACATATAATGAAAAAGGAACACTAAAAAAAGTAGATGTTCTTTTTCAAATGTATTGCTGATTTTTTTTTAAACTTAACACATGATCATTGATTTGTATGTATACATACTTGGCGGATATATATTTTACCTTGCAATACTCATTTAATCCATAAAAGAATACATTCTAAAACTTTAAATTGTTTGATGCTTTTACAATAATCAGGCAGCAAAACTTTGCCCGCCCCCCCCCCCCTCTATCTCTATAAAGGCGTTATTACTTAAATTACAAAGAGCTTTCCGTTTTTTGTTTTTTTAAGTGCAGCGTTTTATAATTCCTACAGGAATTATATGAGATCGCGAGATTAGAAAGAGCTGTTTGAAGATTATTTCTTCGTTAGTACTATGGCAGTAGCCATTATTATGCCATCCGATTCCAAGGTTGTTGATAGTGGATATACACGGGCGTAGTTACCGCCGTATCAGCCGTATCAATAATACGGGACCTCCAAGCTACAGGGACTCCAAAGTATGTAACTACAGTCCCAGTAACAGGGCTCTCATATGTAAAAAAGGGCCCCAAAGGAATTTTGATACAAGGCCCTCTCAGAATTAGCTACGAAAGTGTGGATATATCTCATAGTTTTAAACTATCATCAGATGACGAAGGATACATCTGAGCTGATATCTTTTTCATTTAGCATTTATACTTTACCTTATTAAAAGAGTGAAATAAGAAAACAAATGTTAATGTTTCATAAAACTGTGGTAATAAATGAAGTGAAGTAAGGTATAAAGCGTACAGTGAAAAGATTTAATGTAACTTTAAATAAGCAAAAGTAGAACTGGAACAGTAATTAAAGAAAAACATTAATTCACTTTTCATTGAAATCATCTTATTAGATGGACTTTTTTCCGAAATTTTTAAATAGTTTTCTGTTTCAAGTTTTTTTTATTAAAAATTCTGATAAGTTTTGTAGCATTTTGATCTGTTTTCTACAAAACCCATAACAAACAAAATTAAAAATAAAAATCGGTTAAAGGTGACTGACAACGTTCTAGATCTTTATTTTGGCAAAAGCGTACAAATATATATTCATATTTAACGTCATTTGAATTATAGAATATGCATATAAAATTGTTTCAAGAATATTATGAGAGTAAAAAATTATTTCGTTGCAATTTTTTTGGCAAAAATGAACATAGAACTACATTACCTATTTTCAAAATTTCTCCTTTTATGAAAACTGTTTCTTTAATAATAATATTTTCCTAGGTATAGCTTGATTATAGCTATATATGGCTAGATATAGCTATAACGGGAATGAACTAAAATTTGGGAAAAACTCGTGTTATTTTCAGAGTTACGATCAATTAAAACTATGACCAAAGTTTTTTTTGTTAAAATTTCTCAATTCTGATACAATAAAATATATGAATAAATCCATTTCTAAATTATGTACCACAAAAATTTTAGTTCAACACCTGTATAGAAATCCTAGTTATACTAGGCAAAATATTAATGTTATTGAAGCATTATTCACAAAAGGAGAATGTTTTGGAAATGTGTCACTCTTTCTACATTTCTTTCCCCTTTTTTGCCAAAAAAAAAAAAAAAAAAATTTGCATTTGAATACTTTTTACTTCCAGTAAAATTTTTAAAAACATTTTTATGTATATTCTAATTTACACAACCAACACTAAATAAAAAAAAATACCTATTTATATGTTTTTTTTCAAAACCACGGTTCCAAACGTATTCATCTTACTTGCAAATTGTAAAGTACTTATTAGACTTTAACTTTAGGGCACACATAAATGCTTGAAAGAAATTTGTTTACTTATATAAATTTCATTCATCCAGTTTGCATTAATTTTAGGCACATTTATCAATTTTCTTTCATATGGTCATTTATCATCAATATTTGAAATCTATTGACAAAACGAAAACGCAAATAAATTTACATCTCAGAATAAAGATGAAAATACTTTATTTTTCAAAAAATAAATATATATTTATTCCAAACCATTTTACTTTTTTTTCATTGCGATAATACATGCTTTTACTGATTGAATATAAAGCGAAATTGTAGTTTTCTATAGTTTATAAATGTTTCTCAGACAACATCCACATATATCTAATCTGGTATTAGATTCTAGGTTTCAAAAGTTTAAAATATTTTCTTCAAATTCAAGTTCTAATAAAATAAAAACAATGTGAGAGACAAACATAACTCCCAAATCTGTGGGAAAAGTTTAAAAACTTCCATACACTCACGGACAAAAAAATTAGCCCACTAAGAAGGAGAAACGTAAAAAAGAAAAACTAAAATGAAACGAAATTTTACATACGTAATGACTACTACGTAAATGATTAGAAAACCAAAGAAAAAGGATCATTTACTTCAGAGAAAAAGGCAAAAGAACGGAGGATTTAATACCCTGTTGAACTCCCTGTAGCGCGAATGCACGATGCGATACGATCGTGCATTGAGGCATACAAGTTCTTGTATGATGTCTTGAGACATTTCGTTCCACATTTGCTGTAACCTTGCCTCTGGTTCGTTCAAACTCGTGGGATGTCCAACTCGCCGTCCTAAATGATTCCAGATATGCTCGATTGGAGACAAATCTGGGGGGGATCGAGTAGGCCAAAGAAGGGTAGTAACAGTGCGGATACAGTCTGGTGACACCCTTTCTTTGTGAGGCCGAGCATTGTTTTGTTGAAAAATGGCTCCTGGAAGCTGTTGCATGAGTGGCAACACATGTGGTTGCAGGATGTCATGGACATACCACTGAGTTATCATGAGGTCACGGATCAATACTAGGGGTGACTGTGTATTGTAGGCAACAACACCTCATACCATCGCGCCAGCTGTGGAAGCGGTGTGTCACTGCAAAGCAAAGGCAGGATTGAAGCGTTCACCACGGGGTCTCCACACACAAATACGATTGTCATCACTGCTGAGACATCGTTACTAAAGACGACCTGGTTCCATTCCACTGCAGTCTAGTTTCCTCGTGCACAGCCCCACTCCAAACGGAGGCTTTGATGGGTGGGTGTCTAAGGCAGAACACGTAATGTGTGGCGTGATCCCAAATGTCTTTCAGCCAGGCGCCTTCGCATGGTTCGAGAAGACACAGGGCCCCTAGTGAAGGTGCTACCTGTGCCTGGATGGTGGCCGATGAAGAAGTTGGCTACATGTGTGCATTTCTTACGATGTAGAGGTCTTCTCAATGACTGGTCTGTCAAGGGCGTCCTGAGCCTGGTCTTCGTGTAAATGACATCTCTCGGATCCACTATTCCGAGCAGCTCCTCACAACACAATTAGAGCTGCCTAATTAACGAGCTACTCGCCTAGCTGACCACCCAGCTTCCATCATGACGATGATTCTCCCTCTCTCAAACTGTGACAGCTGCTCATATTGTATTCGAAAACGGCATAAGGGCATGTCTACCTTAGCTGTTGCTTTGTAAACGATTCAACATACTCAAACAAGCTTTGGTTACCTCTTTTATACTCAAGGGTGAACGACGTTACCTTACCCTCTACGGCTATGCATAATGCGCAATCATGCTGCATTTCAAATAATTTGCATATCATTCCGGCATGTACCTTCATGCCAAGTTTCGTTCCAATCCCGCAATTATTTCTTAATGCGCTACTTTTTTGAGTCCATGAGTGTAGATACCTATATTATATAATTAACGAAAACAATTTCTTAAGTTAATTTAACTATAGGAAAATATTAAATAGATATTATAAAAAATACGTAATTAAAATCAGTATAATAATATTTAATGATATGGAATACTTCCAACATTCTTTTTTAGATATATCGTCTTTAGTTAGCAAAGATAAAAGATCGCATTCATCGCTTAACGTTCAAAAGTTTAAGAGAAAGTTCATAATTGTTAAGATAATTCGCAAAAGTTTTTTTAAGTTTTTAGCTGTTCTTGATATCATTATAGAATTATAAAATTAAATTAAGAAAGACAATTTCATTATGAAATGAAAAGTTTGCAACAAAAAAAAAGGCAAAATCGTGCAATGAAGTTTGATAAAATTCTAAAAGATTTTTTCAGCTCAAAAAGTATTTCAAGAATACTCTAGAAGAGGAGAAACTTTAATTAATTTTAATTAATATATTCTGCGGTCCATTCATTTAATTTTTTATTTTCTAAATAAAATACCTAAGAAGTTTCAAGAATATTTTCTTTTTCCAAGCATATAGGGATTTTATAATATTTATTACTAAAACGAATGGATAGTGATAGTAACAAAAAAGCTAAAGAAACTAGGATTAGTACAGATTTCATTTATTGCCCACATTTTGATAAAAAATTTAATTCTGAAACTATTTTTTACTTCTTGTAATCTTTAGCAAATAAACAGGGTTATTAGAAATGTAGGGCCCGATTACAAAATTTATTAATTCCCAAATGATCATTAATATCCCCTTAAGACTCGAATTATTTTTATCTTCAAATAATAAATTCTTCTGGTTCTTAATACTGTATAGACCCCAATGGCATTGGGAAAAATAATTAAAAAAATCCCGCACCTCTCCTGGAACGTAGATGGCACCCACACGATCGTGCGAGTTGGGCTTTATCTGTGAAACAGGTCACCTATGAAATTTTATAAGTTATACATTTTTAGCTCTAAGTTGATAGAAGAAACAATACTAATTCAACTAAAATTGTTACAAATAAGGAAATTATTGATGTATAATTAACTCTTTTATTAATTCATTATTTATTTACTGTAAAAATATTTTGTTTTTGACAAGTATAAGTAACCACTGCATTTTTCACAACATGTTTCAGAACTGCTTTCGTAGTTTTCAAATCTGCACTTGCAAGGCCTTGAAATGTCAACGACACGTCAAAAATGGCTATACATGTCAAGCCTTTTATCCCGGAAAGCCCAAGATAAATGATATGGCATGTATAGCAGGTGGAGCATAACGCTTCCATCTTTTTGCGAGTGGTATTACAACACTGTTATTTTCATCATCAGTTAAAACATTTTTGTTAGTAGATGGAGAGGCTTACACCTCTTCAACTATCTCTAACTTAAATTTTAAGCGATCCATTTTAATTTTTAAAAGAACTTTATTTCATATTGCATCTGGTTTGCACAGAAACAAAGAATTTACAACAGCTAAATCGATGTAATGAATGTGCTCAAGAGACTTTTATGGTAAAGAATGATCCAAAATTGTATTTCAATTTCAAATATTCCCATGTGTTTCTTCATCGCTGTCATCTGAATAAGGTTCTTCTTCCAGTATACCCGATTCATATGTTTTGATCGCAGCATTGTTATCATTCGAGAGATCACTAAGTTCTGATCTAAGTTCAACCTGATTTATTCATCAATTGAAAAATTTCTTTTGTGAAAATTCTTTTCCTTTTGGACACCTGAAAAAGCTTTTGGTTAAAAAATAGCACAGTATTCCATGAAAAATAGTAAAATGTATCAGAAAATTTATATAATTATTTAAATATATATATATATATTTAAACCACACCGTACTAACTCCCACC
>BMAV01004619.1:85051-115195 GCA_019973955.1 Trichonephila inaurata madagascariensis | reverse complement strand
AGGAAAAGAAATGCCACCAATACAGATGCAGCCTATAGTGCCGGTGCTTTTTAAATTTTTTTTATCAGACTTAGCAAGCAGTTTTCTTGTTATGTGCAGTTGAATTTGTTATTTTTTTGAATTTTTGTAATTTAATCGTATTGAAATACTTTATTTTTACTCATTGTGATTAATGAAATATATAATATATTATCTGGTTAATGAAATAATAATGAAGTTCATTCTGCTAATTTATATTAGAATGTTCTTGCTTTCTTCAATTTTTATCACTGTATATATTACGTGTCAATGTGACTGTTACAATAAATATTGCAGAATCTTATATATATATATTCTGCATCTATCTTATATTTGTATGATATTAGTGTTTTTCAATTTCAAATTTATATTTATGCCTTTAATTGTTTTTAAAAAAAACTAAGTTATTTTCCTTTAGAATAAAAATAGATGTTTTTCTAAAAATCAATTTTCCTCGAAAATGTTGAATTTTTGTAATTTAATCGTATTGAAATACTTTATTTTTACTCATTGTGATTAATGAAATGTATAATATACTATGTGGTTGAGATGAAACAATAATGAAATGCATTCTGCTAATTTACTTCAGATATTATAAGAAAGTTCCAGCTTACTTCAATTTTTATCACTGTATATACCACGTGTCAATGCGACTGTTACAATAAATATTGCAGAACCTTATATATACATTCTGCATCTATCTTACATTTGTATGATATTATTGTTTTTCAATTTCAAATTTATATTTATATCCCTAATTTTTTTTAAAAAAACTAAGTTAATTTCCCTTAAAATAAAAAAAGCTATTTTTCTCAGAATCAAAAATTTGCCTCGAAACCAAAATTCAAAATGTTCCATGCGTTGCAATTTTTGTCAAATTATAACAAAACTTTCCAAAAGTGTTCATCTAATTTATAGTCATAAATTCATGGATGCATTGTAGTAATAGTGATAGGGTGAAAGAAGAAATTAAAGTTTTTTATGTAGGAAATCATTAAAATTCTTGAAATTTTCATATAAAAATTTGCGTTTACCCATATTTTGTAAATTATCATATAAAAAATTACATTGCATGCATACATTTGTAAATAATTGTTTAAAGAAGTTAAATAAGTTGAAAATATAAAATTTTTAAAAAAATCAAAACGCATGGAACGTTTTGAAATTTTTAAATTTTCGTTAAATTTTTTTTTTCAAATTTTAAATTTCTTAAAAACTACTCATTTTTTTCTCACCAAATTTTTTATATGGTTTTAGTTCTAAGTTACATACATACAGTAAAAATTTGGGGCATGTTTGTAAAAAATTAAAAAAAAAAATTTTACTGTCCACTGTAGCCTTAAAAGAAGGTATGCTGTAAGCATCCCTCGATTTACTGAATGTTGTTGTCTGTAGGTGATCGAGGTTTATAGTTACCCAGATCTTTCTTTGTTATGTTCGTTCAGTAGCATTTAAACATTTCGACTCCCAAAAAACAGCGTTTACGAGATAAAGCCACTTCCTCGTATTGTGCAAAAACTCTCCGGTGAATTTCAGCACCTTTCACTACCTCTAATAAAAGTCTGATAACTCCTAGTTGCTCCTCTTTGGTACAATCTGATAGCGGGGCAGACTTGCTTACACTGTTGTAGTTAGATGATAACTGACATAATCGTTATTAAATTCCGGATACGGGACCACCGACGTGCCAACTCAACGCATTTGCAAGTGGCAGGCACCTATCTTGGTTTCTTTGAACGAAACCTGTCTTTGTATAATAATTGTAGAAGGAAAAGTGTAAGTAATTTTTGATTTACCCTTATCATATGTTGGTATCTTAAGAGAGTTCACCCAAGTGAGGGGCTCAAAAAATCGAATTTTTTTTTCTTTCAAAAATTGTTTCCTTCACATATCTAGAATACGGGGGTAAAGTGATTCTTTTAAAATTCGAAGTCTTTATAAAGATGCATCACTTAGAAGAAGAAGCTGTTCGGACCACTGAGTTGACAGTCGAAGGTTGGGGCTATTGTGTACAGTTGGCTTGATACCCTCTTGATACCCCTCTATACAAATATACGTTCATACAAGTAGAGATAAGTTTGTGCAGGTTTAAAAAGGAATATCTATAGTTTTTGAAAATTTTGTTGAACTCGTTTTAGTCCGGGTTTAGCTTCGAAGAGCACAACAGTTACAAATTATTTACTTTTGCAATGAGAAGTCGAAAAGGAAGCTCGACTGGAAATGCTTATCTTGGTTGTAATAAAAAGGTTGTAAAAAAGTTTAGTGAAAACCCTTTTACCACCCAAAATGATATGAAATTTAGATTCGCTTCTGCGAGAAAACTAAAAAGCAGCACGGACATGGAAGTTCCCGTCTCTCCAAGTTTTGCGTATTGCATTCTGGACTTTGTTTCAGTATTTACTGCTATTTCTGAAACTGTATTATGTAAGACTTGTAAAAGTAATCAATTTTTCTAGCAGAGACGCAAAACAATAACGAATTCATAAATTCGTTGATTTGGACTTTTGTTCCAAAGCATCTACACTCTGCCCCCAAGAACTTTGGAATTACAACTTGCTTATGTGTCATTACCTTTCACGGTGTTTTGTAGGAGTATTAAATGTAATGACGACTAATAGATGCCCCGTTGGCTACGAACCCCATACTGATGCACAGAAACGTGACGAAACGCGCATCTCATGCTCTTAGTGGCACATGAGTGATGCCATTCAACAAGAAAGAATTGATACAAGAGCTGAATAATCTGCTTTGAAAGAGTTCCAAGAGGAAGAAGTATTCTATGGACCAGGCATCTCTAATTGAAGATAAGTTAAAATTTGCATAGCTTTAACCAGACTTGAAACTTGAAACGCGTCTTTCTCAAAATTGGGTTTTTCAAAATTTCCTCCATCATATCTCAAGAATGGTTAGACCGAATGACTTAATATGAATAGAGTAGACTCAGTATATCTAGACGCAAAGGAATGGACTACAATTATTCAAAAATTCCCAAAAGCTCTATTTGCTTATAACAAAACAAAACAAAAAAAACATGAAATTCGAAATTTTTTATTCAGAGGTCATTCACAAAAATCCAATTTCTGGTATTTTCAATTGAATATAATACACTCCGTGCATTTAAGCTTGCAGATTAAAACACGTCGTTAATTTCTTTCTTTTTTTAAAATTTTAAATAAGGCAATCAACCAGAATCGTGGAGGAAGTGAGCGTCCATTTTCCCAAGGTGGGTGTGTTCAGAGCGCTATAACTCACGTTCTATTGGATATTTTTGGCGAAACATTTATATACATACTCTTAAAATTCATATAAATAAATGATAAAAAAAACTTAAAGTTCGATCTTTTTACTGGTCATCAAACAAAATTCCTAAAAAATGCTTGGAAAACAGGCCTTAACGAATGAAAAATTGAAAACAGGGATTACGATACAGCCGGAGTTATTGATGTGGAGTTAACTAATGATGAGTGTTAATTAGGTGATGGGGGGATGGAATCTAATTTGAGATCAATAATTCGATTGTGGTTGATGAGGTTGATTCGATGGTTGTTTTAAGAACGCATTCTGCAATTAATTCTGGAAATTCCGAAATTATGAAGAAGACAGAAAAGTCTTTTCCTGTGGCCAATAGTGGCTAAATCATTATGTGGTCACGGATCTTATTTCCTTTTGATTTTTCAAATGTTTCTGCTTACTGTTATCATAAAATGAAAATATTGAAGTTTATTCCTCGATAAGTCTTCAGAAAGCAATTCATATTGATAGGCTAATAAGGTAAATGGGACTCTGGGGAAATACATATTATTTTTTGGGGAAAGAAGGATTAATCGAAGAAAGGTTCAATTACGTTGAGTCGCGGATCTTTTCTAAACATCCCAGAATAATTAATTTGCTTGAAGAATCGATTTTGCTCACCAGAGTGAATGTTTCATTACGAGCGTTGATTGTATTTTGAAATTTACGCAGCGATCCCGCAGGAAATATCGCGTTCTCTATTAAATTCTCGACTATTTTTTCGATCAAAAAGAACAGTTTAGACAGTGATCGACCAATAAAACTGGCTTGCTTTTCGAATTTTTAATGATTCTGTTTAAGTTCAAATCATTGTTTTCTGTTTTTATCGAAAATGTAATGGAACTATTAAGGCATAGTTTATTAAATATAAATAAAATTTTTAAGGATATATTTCTTTCCAATTTATATATATATAGTATACTGTTGAAATTAATTGGGACAAACATATTTTTCTTGTTTGAGTTGGTATGGGATTTCTAGTGATGTCCAGAACCACCTCAAACCTATTATATCAGTTTTTAGGTATTGTGACAGATCGTCTTTGACGATAATTTATTCATTTTAATGTGTCAGGAGCTCAGTTGTGTCCCTTTCAGTGGGGCAGCTGGTAATTTCAATTTTGCGTTCTGTATAAGACGCGTTACTTTTACTTGTTCAAAGATATTCTTTTTCTCCAAGAAACTGTTCTAAAATAAATCGCTCTCAGTGAACACACTTCTATGATTGTTAGAGATATAACTATGACAGTTGGTGTAATCGAGTTTAGTGTTTGGAACACATTTCAAAATTATGGATCATCGTCTCCAAAAAGAAAAGAAAAATGTGGGTGCAAGTGAAAAAGTACTCCAAAAATTGATAAAAATTTAATAAGAAGTAGCAAAATAAACCCAAGCACAGACCTTTGAAAGGATTTTTTGGAAAATGGTCTTGAAGTGAGTATCTAAACTACACGAAAAAGGCTTCTGGAAGGTGGCCTTAATGCAACAAGATTGAGGGGGGAAAAACTATTTCCAACTCAGAAAATGATGAAAAAGTGTTAAGAATGAGCCAAAAAATACCGATGATGGACTGTTAACGACTGGGAGAAAGTGATTTTGAGTGACGAAACATTTATTTGTGCAGGGATACAATGCAAGTGTAGTTAGAGAAAGTGAAGTTGAAACTTTGTTACTAGAGAGAGAGAGATCATATCCAACAGAATGTAAAACACCCTTTTAAACAGGTGTTTGGGGATTTTTTCACAACAAATGGCCCTGGAAGCTTAGGATTACATGATGAATTCTGTCAAATATATAAAAATATTATGTAGAAAGATTGCTTTATATTCACGAAAACATTTTATGGAGCATTTCAACTTGACTTGGCTCCTTGTCACAATTCGAAATTGATCCATACTTTTACGCGGGAAGTAAAATAAAAGTGCTCGATTGGCTTTAAAATTCCCCAGACATTAATCCTATTTAAAACTGATTGCATATTCTCAAAAATTGTTTCGCTTAGATGAATCGCACTACTACATAGCCAAATGATAAAAAGAGCTATACTTGTGTGTTTTCACGATAAATGAAATCAAGAACATGTGTGTTACTCTAGTGAAGTCAATGCCAAGACGGGTTGAAAAGGTCAAAGGAAGACCTACTCCGTACTAATATACAGATTGTTCAGTCTATTTAAGGAGTGTAATTATAAAAAGCTAAGGATTTAGAAAAAATCTTTTTATATCCATTTGTCCTAATTAATTCTAACATCATAGTATATGTATTTATATGTTATATATACATATGTATTCTTTAGTTTTAAATTATTCATGACTGAAATAAAAAATATATATATATTTGTTTAAAAATTCACGGGGAATAAATTTTTGTAATTCATTTGTATCAAAATCAAACATGAATACATTTAGCGACAAGCGATGTTCTCATCCAAGAGTAAATAATTTGAGACATAAAAAAATATTTTTTTCTCAATGTATTTAAACATGAATGCCTACATAACACCTATTTTTAAAAAATAATGATGCATCCTTTATATCATTATCCTTTGCTTTAAAATATATTTTAACGAAAACGAGATATTTCTTTCCAAACTATAGTTATAGGATTTTTTTTCAAAACAAGCGAAATATAAAATTGGCAATAAAAAGGCATTTAGGCATGAATGAGTCAGCGAGCAAAAGAGTAATGATCTATTTTTATGTCATTATTCTTTCTTCTGAAATGTATCTTTTTAGAAAAATATAGCGTTTCTTTCAAAATTTCAGATAAGGAATCTTTTTACATGCTTTTTTTTCCCATTACGGAAAAGTGGTAAAATTCGTCTGTATTTTTGATTTAAAATGTAAAAAAGTTCGCATAATGTATATTAAAATAATTCTGATATCCCACTGGTGTAATAATTTTGAAGATTAAAATATTCGTAGAAATTTGGAGAAAATATTTTTACTAAACTCCAGAAATTGAAAACAAGATTATTTTTACCTAATTAAAAAGTTATTTTTCAGTTTATTTTTTTATTTGGTATTCTGTTTTACTTCGAAAAATAAAAGTAGGCGACTTTCTGTTATGGTCAATTTTTAAACATTAAAATCTCTCTCTTCTTGTCTTTCTTTTTCTTTTTTTTTTCTTTTGTTTTTTATTTATTTATATTTATTTATTTTGCATTTACTTTTAGTAAAAATAAAGCTATTCTTTCTTCTCTTGTAGAAAATCTTGCTTGGAAGGCGCACAGTGCTCGATTTTGTTAAAAAATAATTATCTGTTGGTTAAAAAACATATTCTGAATAGTTATAATTATTTCATTACAACACACATGTCTTTTTCTTTAACTCCCATCTTCCTCTTGTTTGATTCTTTAAAATTGTAATTCTATTTAAAGTATTTTAAATATTTAAAAAGAGTCTAAGCTATGCCTTTTTCCCCTTTTATTAATTTTGCTTTCCCTTTCTTCAGAAAAAATCCCTTTCAGTCGGTAAATAAATTGTCTGTAGAAGCGAAAAATATCTATACATTCAAAATTTCAGTTTTACTGAATTGTTGCTTCTGTTTTGGTCTTTATTGTGTGAGTTCAGGCTTTACATAACAATGTCTCACTTAACACTCAAATCTAAGCAAATATGTAATATATATCATGTAGCTTTGATAAATACACATTTAGTAAAATAATTAATGTAAACTCATACAATATAAATCTTATATCTCATACAATATTGTAAGGTATTCGCCCGGGGGGGGATGCCTTACTTCTAAGTTATCTTCGTGACCTAGGGGTGTGGGAGTGAATGAAGAACCAGGCGTTGTCATTATCTTAATATTTCTTTATTAAGATCTTAACTTAAACACTATACAAAGATAATAGTTGTATTTAAACGTAGAGGATCTGAGGTGAGAAAACACACAATACGTATTATCAAATAAGCGCTACTTTAATCACTAAATTCCTGCCTATTCCTAATCTCAACTTATACCCAGTTCCGAATAGATAACAGAATTATCCTACCTTAATCTCTTGGTTAATAACAATCCTCTCGGATCCTAAATATCTTTTCTTGATCTCGAGTGGAATAGTATCCACCTTGATCGTTCTGTCACGGATAGCTTCACACTAGAATAACAGCTTGCTTCTCTGACTTCAGTTTACGCGCTTAAACTCAGACTAGCATAGTCACTTTCCAATAGGTCATACGCCTACGTTAAACTTCTGCTATTTAAAAGGTTCCTAATTTGCATACTCACGCTTCGCTTCTGGATTTGGTTGGAAAGAATTTACTTTTTTCGGCCCCAAAGAACCCAGGAGGAGTTTTTAGTTGAAAACGCTATGAGCCCGTCACAATATAAATCCTATGACTCATATAATATAAATAATTTATCTACTAATATTAATACTCGTAGTACTTAAAGCATTAAATAATGATTCTGATAAGGAAATACAGAATCTTATATTATTTCAAAACTATTTTAATTTTCTATTAGAATCTTTAGCTAAACACGGCAGTCTTTTAATGAACTCTCAATTCCAAGAAAATAGAAGTCGGGAAACAATAAAGCCGTAAAACATTATTCGTCAAAGTCATATTTACAGATAACATTTTTTTAAAGAAAAAAATGTAATAATCCTTACAAAATCTTTATTTATATGGGAAAAAACGTCATCCAATGTATATACAAAAATATTCTCTTTAATCTATTAAAAAATTCAACCACATTCTACCATTTTTTTTCCTTTCTTAACTTAAAAAGATAATAAAATAAGGTAATAACAACATCATCCCTTAATGATCTTTTTTTTATTACATAACCTGCGTTTACTTCATTATAATTAAGCCTGAAACAAAGCACAGTATATAAGAAGTATTTCATCCTCATACAGGGAATTAACTTTTGAAAAGAAAAAAATATTTTTTTTTGTAGCTATATTATATAAAATATGTAAAAAATTGAAAGTATAAAAACAGTAACTTTCGGGCACCGATTTTTTAAACAATCAATCCTTTCTTGTTTTTCTTTCCTTTGTTTTTCAGGTTTCTTATGCCACCCCTTTCTTCTTATGAAAACAACTTTTCTTTCACAGTGACTGCAGCCCTTGTTTTACACTTTTCAAGAGCTTTTTTCACAAATAAAGTAACAATTAAAAGGGAGCGTTTTTCTTCTCTCCTATCCATCGCTGTTATTATATTTATTTTGCAAAATTACCTAGGAAATTGTACCGTAAGAAATTTAATTAAAGCAAACAATGCTTAAATTTAAAAAAAACCATATTCATATTTAAATTTTTAATTAATTTATTTATTATTATTATTTGCGTTTAGTATATTCAAGGAATTTTACTGACTACACTTTCTTCATTCCTTATAAACGAGAATTCAACGGATAAGGAAATAAATAGTTTAAATTCAAATTAAGTAGCTTTAAATTATAATTCTTTGATTTGATTTTTATATTCATCTCCTTCAAGAATAATAAAATGACTATCTATCCTTATTTTTGAAGGAAAAAAAAGAAATTATGAAAAGCGCAGTTAATTGGTAACTCTAATGTATAACTATTTTTACTTAAATGAGAAAATTTCAATCAAACTCCAAAAATAAAAAGTAAAAAAAAAAGCATTTTGGTGGTTTCTTAAGAAAGGTGTATGTGTAATTCTCTATTTCAACTCTTCGAAACTGATGAGCTACGAGCTTACAATATTTTGCTGCAAATTGTTAATACTTTATCTGTAATATATATAAATTTTCTTATTTAATTTTATACACACGTGTTTCTATAAAATTATGGGCTATTTAATAGAATTGCTTAGAATTTTTCTTAGAATCAAGCCTCCCCGACGAGATAGAGTTTAGTTAAGCCGACTGCTTCACCGAGAGTGTGTACTGGAATCCCGGAGAAGGTATGGATGTTTGTAAATGTATAGTAACTGTAAGGCGTGGGTGGCCCTCAAAATATTCGGCTAACTGCAAGTCCCCTCGTGAGGTTAGTAGTAGGGTAAAAGGCGTTAGAGAGACGTGGCGCTTTTCCCGTGGTATTCTAACGCAAAATTGGGGGGGGGGGAAGACTTAAAAGTTGTGTTAGCTTCACGGTGCTCAAAGCTGAAGCCAAAACGACACGCGAAATCTAGCTCTTGTTCAACGATGTATTTCGTGGGTCTCAATTTGACATCATCCTTCGGGTGACATTAACAACACAAGATAATTTTTCTTATTGTTTCTTTAATAAAGCAAAAACAAAGCTTTCACTTTTATTAATATTTGGGCGAAAAGAAGATTCTATGCATAGTTTCGTAGAAAGAGAGCTGTAAAGAATATCCCGAATAGCAACTTTTAAAACTGTTTTCAGTGCATATACTTATTTGAAAGTCTGCTAAATCGATACATACAGAGGTTTGATTACATTCATTTTAATTTTAGAACTTGAGAAAGTATTTCGGAACTGAAATAATCTACAATACATAAAAAATGCATTTTTTTTTTTTTTTTTTTCATTTTAAGGGCACTATATCGTGTTGATGTCTGAAGTATTAAATTTAACTATGATAAGAATAGTATTACAGATACTTCATAAAGCATGTCTTTATTACTGTACAATAAGTTTTTAGTACAGTTCGTTTGAACTCAATTCATTATTCACTTGCATGGGATCTACTAGAATGCTCAAGCTTTCTCTTATCTTACACGAAATATGAGAACCAAACTTTATGAAGAGCACACTTCTAAGTTCTCCGGGAAAAAAAATTTTAATATTTTTTTATACCGATGAAATGAGGTTTTTAATAATGAATGTTTTAACAAATTTAAATAACTGGAAATCTAAGATTATAAAACCTTTAAAAGATGTTGAGTAGGTAACCTTCAACAACATATATGAAAAAAGCACATAAGACCGTCTATCGTTCTGCTTAATTTGTTCAATTTTTTACTGTATCACTAAGACCTTCCCGAACATACCATTACAGTACTGAGTAAATCTCATAGTACTTACTCATAGTACAGCATTTTTTACAATCCTACTATAAAATTCCTTCCTCTTGGATTCAGCTTTAAAATTACTAAATAACCTTTGATGTAGCTCTTTTAGCTGTAGCAGATTCGTCAAGAAATGTGAAAAAGTTTTGGTACGTGCTTACCATCTTTATGGTATTGGTTAAAAAAAAATCCCAAGTTAATAATACACATAGTTTCGTTCTACCTTAAAAACTATATTTATTTGACTGAATGTTATGAAAACATTCAAGTCCATTCCTATGAAAGCGTTAGATATCATCTTTTAAAATTCGCCCTCATTTAAAATATTTTTAAATAATTTTGATTTAATGAGATTTATCCAAATACTCACAAGTGTTCGCGGTATCCTAGTGATCAACGTAACGGACTCGTGGCCGGCGTGTTAGGAGTTCCAGTCAAGTATAGCTTAAGACCCGCCGTGTAGAAGAGCGATGCATGTTAAATGTGTAGAGAGTTCAAACGTCAACCCCTTGCTGTGGAAGTTAGAATAGACGATGCCAACTCAGATGTCGTCCTCGGCACTTGACCTTGGTTCAAAATTACGGGGTGCGTCTCCGAAAACTTTCGAGTAGCTAAACAGTGGACAAAGCCAACCGACATAGACTTTTTAGACAATCTAATAATATGTTTAAACGATACATTTATATGATAAAAGAACAAAATATAAATTATTTATTTCTTTTTAGCTAAGTAACAGAATCAAAATGTTTATAAGTTAATCAAATACCCAGCAGAGTAAAACTTATGCAGATTATCATTGCAGAAAGGTAGTTTCGACTTTTTGTTTCATCTGTTAAACTTTACATTAGATTCTTTCTTCTCTAATACATTTATTGGTGAGATTTTCAAACCAGAAAAAAAAAGGTGATCTTGGTAGAAGAAATATTTCTTTTAAGTCTTCAACTGAAACGTGGTTTTTTTTTTAGATCTATAGGATGACAACATGAAATGCAAATGTTCCATGTGTGAGAGTGAGTGATTGTGGGGTTCATTGGTGCAAGAGCTGGTTTTGGCTACACTGCGCCTAACACTTCTTTTAACTTCCAGAAAATTTTTAAAAACAGTTAAAAATTTAAATTACTGACATGAACACGATTGTTAGAATATTAAAATCTTAAAAAAAAACATATGAATAGAAAATACGTGCTCATATATATTTATGTATGTGCATGCCTGCATGCACATATATAAAAGTTCATTTTAAAACAGTCTAAAATAATAAGTCAAATTAAATATAAAAATCCGATTTTACAAATAAAAGCAAATAGATTTTGGTGGAGTTTTTTTCCCACCAAGCCAGATACAGATGAATTTTTTAAAAAAAGTGATGCGATAGTGATTAAAAATGTGTTGAACAGAGTATAAGACTTCGTGTGCGTAAATGTCTAATAAGTTATATCTTTTATGCATACGTAACATATACATTTTAATCAATGATAAGTATTTTTCTTTGATACACAAATTATATATTTAACTGTAGAAACATATTAAATTTTTCTGCTTCGATGTTATGTGAATACACATTTCAACTATATTTTTGTTTAAATAGAGTTATATATATATATATATATATAAATTTAGTCAAAGTTACTTAAATATAATAATAAATTCAATAAAACTTTTTATTGATAGTTATAAAATCTGTTTATTTGAATATATCCATGCTCGCTTTTTTTTAAAAAAATTATTTCACTTTTAAAAGCAAATGTTAATTTCAATCGTCCAAACATATTATTTTTCGCGCAAAAATGTTTTTGAAATGTGCAAACAGAATCTTATTAAAAGATGACTTAAGTATGTTATGTGCATCATTCATTATAAGAATAATTTTAACATATTTAGGAGTATTTCTCTTTACTTTGCTGCGATGCGAGTAATCTTGTGGCTGGTTCTAAATCAAAGGTATAATTTATTTTTGTACATTTCTGTGAATTTGGAAAACGATTTAGATTTAAGCATTTTTAGTTCTTTCACTCATTACTGGAGAGAAATAAAAGTTCTGTGCTGCTGTTAAAACAAGTAATATAAAAAAAATTAAGTCAATTTCTGCTTAGATCAACAATGAAAATTTTTATTTTAGCTACTTTTTATTAAATAGGTACATTTAATATAAATATGTATATACATTTGCCAGAATCACAACATTAAAGTTTTATCTTTTAAAAGTTTTGACCCGAGTCGCTAAAAATGAAACCATCGTGACTGTATTTCCATTTCCTTAAATAATTAGTTTCAGTCAATTAATTTTAATTAATTATAATTAAATTATCGTATTTTTACCCAAAACAATAGTGTATAGAAAATTGCAGCTCAAACGAGCACTTTAAAATGTGAGGAAAAAATGCTTTTCATGTTTTGACACAAGTCGCCAAAAATGATGCCAACGTGGCTGTATTTGTAATTCTTTGAATAATTAGTTTTAATCAATTAATTTTTATTAATTATGGTTAAATTACTGTATTGCCATCCAAAGTAATCATGTATATAAAATTTCAGCTCAATGGAGCGCTTTAAAATGTATTTCATTAACGATTGAAAATTCCACCGAGATAAATAAATAAATAAATAGAGAGTGTGAGCTAATAGTACGATTTGAATAAATGTTTATAACATGAACTTGTTTCTAAGCATGCATTTTTAAAAAATCTTAAGCACCTTCAATCGAAATTTTGAAACGTGTGTTAAAGAATTTTTAACAACAAAATTACAATTGACTGGAATCATTAATTATATGAAATTAAGACTCTTAATAGCGAAATGTTTTAAGGAATCAGATTTTCGTTTACATTCGTAACAAGTTACAAAAAAGGTTATTAATTAATCAAATAATGATGAGCACATATTAGAGATTTTTCAAACTTCACTGCATAAATTTCATTCCTTGAATGGATTACCTACGATAAGTTTACCAATGTTTATTTTGAAACACACTTTAAATTGAATTTAATCGCCAGTTTGTCATTAAATTAGCTAACACTATTTTTTCATTAAAAACGGGAAGATAAATAAAAATAAAAATAAATCGTCCTGAGTTGTATCAGAAGAAATTTCGAAAGGTAAGAAATAGCCATTTAATAGAAAGGTGTCGGGTTTTAGATGCTATTTGCAGTATCGGCAAAAAAAAAAAAAAAAATGCTTAAAATGAAAGTGTTGAAATAGAAGGTTTCTCTTCTCAACACTCGGAGAAGTGAATTCGACGTTCTTCCCACCGAAGACGCCATTTTTCTTCGCACTTTTATTTAAGTTTATTTTCCTTCCTCTCTTTCCTAAGCCCACTTTTTTCCTCTTGCTTTCGCCAATTGCAGTTCACAGTAGAAAGTATTACAGAAAGAATTAGTCTTGTCGCTTTTCTTTTATTTATGTTCTACAGGAGAGATAAGGTCGCGGTAGCAAAAGAAACATGCATTCCGTTACCTTCGCGAAAAACTTTTTTCCAGACATTGTAATACCTGAAAGAAAAAGGGAAAAAAAAAGTTTCTTCGGGAGAAGTTCCTTTGGATTTAGATACACTTATTTGTTGCTCACCCAAAATCTTGCTCATTTTTAGAGGAGTTGGGTTGTTCGTTTCCTTCTCGTTCTATTCAAGTGTGATAAACTGCTAAGTTCAAGAAAGAGTTAAGAAAATCAATATGAAATATTTGGAGGAGAAATTGATACTTTTGCAACCCAAGTAAATTTTTAGTTTCGATTGTTTGATGGCTGTTATATTCAAAGATTAGAAAATAAATAAATTAGTTTATCTCTCTGTGTTGTGTTTTATATGCGACGAAAACTTAACCTATCTCTTGGACTTTATTTTAATCAATGATTTCTGACTGATAAAAAGTGTTTGTTCTGCACTCGAAAATGTAAAGCTTAACGCAAATGTATAAATTTCCACAGCAGATTTAGAAAAAAAATCCAGTATTTTTAACAAGAGCTTAAAGTATAAGTAATGAAAATGAAGAAGTTATATGTTGAAAATACAGAACAATTTATACTCACCAGAAATGGAAAATTAGTTTTTAGATAAAAATGACAGGTTCTTTATATTCTTTAATTAAATTTTAAATGTATGTACCAATATTATTCAAATTATTTTTCAAAAAGATTTTATGATTTTAAACACAATATATGTGCTGTAGTAGTGATTATTTTTCTAATGTTTAAGCCATTTCCTTCTGAATTAAGTAATTCTTGATTTTAATTTACCAAGCAGTTTTATGTAATATACTGCTCGAATTGATTGGGATAAAAACATATTTCTCTTCTGAGTTGGTATGTGATTACCAGTGATGTCCGTAACTGCCACAAATTGGTTATATCTGCCTAGAGGTAGTGTGACGAATCGACTTTGACTATGATTTACCCGTTTCACTGGTTTTAGTGAATCGGTAGTTCAGTTACGAGCATTTCAGTGCGGCAACTGGTATTTATAATTTTGCGTTCCGTGTAACACGTAATACTTTTGCTTGTTCAGGGAAGCATTTTAAAATAATCGCTCTTAATGATCACACTTTTATGACTGTGGGAGATATAGATACGGCAATTTGTGAGGGCAAATCAAGTATTTTAAGAACATTTCAAGATTCTGGAACATTTTCTCCAAAAAGAAAAGGAAAATGGGAGGGCAAGTGGAAAACTTCTCCAAAAACTGAAAAAATTCTTATAAGAAATAGAAAAACAAATGCAAGAAAGACAAGCACAGACCTTTGAAAGGATTTATTGGACTATGGTGTTGAATTCAGTACCTCAATTTTACGCAAAAGCTTTTGGAAGTTGGTTGTAAGGTAACAAACTCGTGGATAAAACAATTTCTAACTCAGAAAATGATGGGGGAAACGCTTAGCATTTGCCAAAAAAATACCAACTTTGCACTGCAAAAGAAGGTAACTTTCAGTGATGAAACACATTTATTTTTGCGGAGATACAAATCAACTACAGTAAGACAAAGTGAAGGGGTGAAACTCTGTTACCAGGTCATATCCAACAGACTATAAATCAACCTTCTGAAGAGAGGTTTTGGGAGTTTTTCGCAATAAATTACACATGGAATTTAGTTCCTCTTAAAGGTATGATGAATTCTGTAAAATACATAGAAATATTACGTATTAAGATTGTTCAATTCATGATAACATTTGACAGAACATTTCAATAGCACTTGGCTCTTCGTCGCAACTCGATATCAGTCCAGACTTTTATGCAGGAAAGTAAAATACAAGTGCTTGTGTGTTTGGCCTGATAGTTCACCAGACTTAAATCCTTTTGAGAATTTATGACATATTTTCAAGAATTGTTTAGCTAAGAGGAGTTTCACGATAACAGAATAGATGGTAAAAATGGCTGCACAAGTGTTGTTCATGGATGATAAAATTAAGAACATGTACGGGACACTAGTGGAGTTAATGCCAAAATGTGTTCAAGAGGTCATTTTTGCTAAAAGACAACATACATAGTACTAATAAAGAGATTTTTCAGTCTACTTAAAGTATGTAATGATTAAAAGCAAATGTTTAAAAAAAATCGTTTTTTCCCGTTTGTCCCAATAAATTCGAATAGTATAGAACGTTAAAAAATATACAATAGAGAAAATACCATCTAAATATATGGAATTTTAAAACAACTTTTTCCATGTATGCAATTGGTGGAGATATTAATATATCGAAGAAAGTAGTTCATTGTATATGTTTTTAATATGTGTTTAATTTTCGGTACTATATACATTTTAATTCATGCACACGAATCCCTTGGGATTTACTTTTAGTAGTAAAACAAATTTCTAAGTTTGATTTTTAATGTAATTTGATGAATGTTCTGTTGATACTAAATAATTAGTATACGAGCTTTTTATTATATTATTACTCTCATTTCAATTAACTTTATTGACTTAGCTATAATAATTGCATAAATCCCTAATGAAGTTTTTTTGATGATTCTTTTTACATAAAAGAGATTTATATTTTTTTTCGTCCGTGTGGCTTATCGTTGTTTTTTGTTGTGTTGTAGAGTCATCACTATAGTGCAATAAACTTGTGCCTTTCTTTCATTTCTTTTTGGCTGAATTTATTTATTTTGCTTTTGTATTATTTTATTTTAACGTTTTCACACAAAACATTTTGAACTTTGAATCTCTGAGCTTGTTTTTTTTGCCACTCAGTTAAATGAAATGTCTATTCTTATTTCAAAAGTTAACAATATTTTAATTTATTTATATGTAACTGAGATTTAACAATAATGGAAGATTTTCAAGGTGCTATTATTATTATTATTTTTCTTTTTTTAGAATATCTGGGAAAAGAAGTTTAGTCTTCAAGACGCCTAGGAGTTATTGTAGAACCTACCATCTGAAATCAGTGATGTATCAATAGATGATTTTTCTGATGAAGAAGTCCCAGCAAATTATCTGCTAGAATTTTCGTTAGATTTTTTAGATGACGATCAATAGACTGAACAAGATTCAAGGTGCAGTAGTTCATGTTAAGAAAATACACCATTTTCTACCCCAGGAATGCAGTGCTTTAAAAAATATTCAATCGAAACTTCACTCAAAATGCACAACGTGTAATGAATTTTGTGGGTATTTTTTTTAGAACATTTATAACCCTGTGCACCATACAAAGTATCACACGGGGGCTTACATAGAATGAAGCGTGAAGCACACATCACAAAGAAGAGAAGGATGACAACACAAATATCCATGTCTTACACGGGATTAAAACGCAGACCCTAGGCACCGCAGTCACCGTCACTAACCACTATACCGGATGGGCGGCAATTTTTGTGTATTAAGGAAAATAAAAATTGTTTCTCTGATTATTATCAAATTAAGTACATGTGTAAAAGCTGTTTTTATGTGTAAAAAAGTAAATAAATTTTAAAAATTTGATAATCCTTAAAAATAATTATTTTGTGCTGTAAAATATTATTGTTCTCTGGTTATTTAGCATTTTTAAGAGTTAAAACTGCGTTAAAAAAGTCAATCGGACTTTTTGAATTATGAGAATATTTTAGAATTTTGTGCACTGACGGTACTTTAAAGTACTAATTAAATTAATTAGCTCTAACGAATTAAATTTCCCAAAAGTTGAGTATTTTATTGATGTATACCCCTTAATTTTCAATGTAGTGATTAAAAAAAACTATTGCATGGAAAAAGTTGCAGTAAATCATAATGCTGTAGATAGAGCGTTAAGAAGGCATCTGGATAAACTAAATCAGGGAACCTGTCGTCCAGTTATTGTACTCATCAGTTGAGAATTTTTGCGTGTTGCTTCGTTTTGATCTATTTTTGCGTGCTGGACGATATATTGGTCAACAACGGGCATTTTTTCCCCTGGCTTCCACCTGCGTTTCTTACAACTGGACTTTAAAGATTTTCTAAGTTCGTGACATAACACGTTTGCCAATACCCAACTCTTGTAACCAAACCAATGTAATACTCTTCAAACTATGCTTATTCGTAAACTGACCACATATCCCTCTTGTTATTCATCCTGGTGGATCCCAATTGTTGTATTTCTTGGATTATCACTCCCTTGCACAGAATGTCAGTAAATGTATCACTCCTACTTCTTATGAGTCAATTGTATAAAACAGTTCGCACTGACTTCCCGTACTTTGCTTCTTCTTTCTTCGCCTCTCATATCAAGATCCTCATCATTGCATATGCATCATTTTTCCACTAATTTGACTTTTCTTTTTACTAATCGCCAGAAAGCTTTTTTCTTTAATCTTACGGTTGTATGCTGAAATTGTCTCTGTTACTTCTGTCTTTTAGTGATTTCTGTTTATAGCTTTACTGGTTTATAATAATTTGGGTCAGAAATAAAATGTTTGGCTCTGCAGATTAAAAAAAAAATACTTGCGCAGTTGTAAGCGAATATCATTAGCAGTTGTGTCTTTGAATTCACTAAATACAGTTATAAATACTTTATGAAATTTGGATTAGTTAAATTCACAGTAGTATCTTACTAAAATAGATATTTTAGCCCTTTTTAGGCCGTATCACACCTACACGTTTCAAGCAATTTTTCATCCAATTCGTGCAATTTTTACTCATTTGCCATAGCAACGGCTTTTGAACAACTTTTTGCTAGTGAACTCAGAAAGTTGTTCCAAATAAAAAATGCTTGAAATTCCAGGCAATGGGTTCTTCGGCGCCCTACGTCATAAACAAGATGGCGGCTTTAGTTTCGTCTAACACATCAGATATGCCGTATAATATTTTAGAGGTGTATAATATTTTAGAGGTGTATAATATTTTAACGGCGTATAATATTTTAAATAGGATGATGCTCCATTTCTGTTTACACCCATCAACAAAAGCGCAAGCGAAGTAAAAGAAATAATTTTGGATGTTCGTTTTCCGAGCAGAAAAATCGGCGAGCAATTTTTCAATGTGGAGATAGAGTGCGGCTGACGTCAGCGCATGTCGTTTTGCTTACGGCAACCCTTACCCCTCAGATTAGGACGAAAATTAGTCGAAAAAGTTGCATGGAAAATGTATGTGTGATACGGCCTTTACAAACTGGCTTTGGTGCAATAATTCATTTTTTTACAATTTTAAAATGTATATTATATTTTGTCCTATTTAGAACGTTTAATTAGGAATTTCTATAGTTTCTTTGCTACTTCCCTTATTCTACGAATACATAATTATCGCGAATTAAGTATCATATAACTCCATTAATAATTTTAATGATTTATTGGACATTTTTTCGATTATATGTTAAGCATTGTGCTCGAATTTGGAAAAATCATAATGCGTTCTTACTATCTTTAGATATCATGAATTTTTGAAAAATGATTACCTAAGCCATCCCCTTTTTCTAAAATTCCAAATATTTTTACCTAGAAATGTGTATATTACCCGTGGTTTACAATTCATTTCATACAAAAAATAGTTAATACAAGCCCTAACTTGTTATATACCAACGCGACGGTGAAACATTGAGAAAATTATTGTATTTGTATTGAACTTCTTGGAATATACAGATGTCACTACCAATTGTTTTAATACCAGGATGTACAGGGAAGAGCTATTCTTCCAGTCACACCATTATTACAGCATAGATAGGAAAGGTGGAACAATATTATCCCAAGCACAGTGATAGATTAATTAATTTTTGTGAAAAGAGGAAGTTTTAGGAGATGTTTGTCTTAGTGTCATGGTGGCAAATGATCTTTAACGCGAAGTAACATCGTTTGGAAAAATTAACAGTCGGAGGACAGAGATGTAAGAACAGGAAGGACCTCCATTATCGTTTGCAGCAAGAAATTCGGACACAAATGTGTTGAACTTGATAGAGTTCTAACAGGCTGATATTATTTGTGAAGAGCTGAAAAATAAAATACACTCTTTCAAGTAGACCATTGCAATCGATTATTCATAACAATATAGATTTGGAGACATTGCACATGCACTGACATGTCACCAGAAATATCAATGCACCATCCTATGCATAATTTCTTGAAATGCACCATCAGCATAACAACAGATTTTTGAAGGGATTGGTTAAGAGCGATGAAACGTAATTCTTACAAGAGTAACCTGACAAAAAATATCAGGCCATGTACCAAAAAATTTAGGTTTCCTTGCAGAAAAGGAAAAACTAGCAACTACTTCGAGATTTCGAAAGAAATTCTTTGGTGGACTATTTGTTCTTTCGAAAAAAATACTAACAGTGGTAAGTACCGGGAAAATTCTGAAGTAATTACCAGGTTGCTTATAACAGTGCTACTTCGGAAAAATAGTCGTACCCAAGTTGCTTGAACTTTACAATGTAAGCCTCAACACCAGTGGCAAAATTCTTATGGTTTTTAAGGAATGCATCATCACATGACTGCGCACTAATTCCCCTTCACACATCTGCACCCATCGAACTACGCAATAACATGAACAATACTGCTCGAGATCAATGACTAAAATGATATAGGAAAATACTGGCTAATGTCGTAGATGGTACATCAACGCAGTGATCCCAAATATCTCAAATGAAGTTGAAAAAAACCATAAATTTAAATAAGGAATATGTCTAATTAACATAATATTTAGTTCTTATAAATAAAATACTTTCCACACACAATGCCTCCATTCATATAAAATATATTTGTATGGCTTAGATATAATAATAGTTCTCAAGCATCGCTTGGATAGAATTAAAAATATCCTCAACAAAATAAGTTTCCTTATACTTGCTGCATGATCTCTTCAAGAACGCACGGGATCACATTGCCTTCTGTTTTTCTCAAACCATTACGAATTTCGAGTGATGCCCACGTAAATGTAGTTAAATGTTTTGGAAGCATAAGAAAAAGGAAGGAAGTGAAAAGGAACGAACTTTGACGCGTGTATAGGGTTGTTTCTATTTTATATGGAATATAATCATTTTTATTTCTAAAATTAATTGTTTTTTTATGAGATCTACATGGAAAAATATCCATTGCTTACGATCAATCGTGTTAGCTTAGATAATAGCTTACGGAAGAACAAAAACTTTGCATACAGCGCGCTTTCTCTATTTCTTTGTTTTCTACCAAATATCGATATTTGAGCCGAAATGAATTTGACACTCATCAATCAGGTATTATAAGAAAAGGAGAAGATAACACTTTTAACATTTTTATAAAATTTTCATATCAATAGAATTGATTGTTGAGGAAAATCATTAGGAGTTATTGAAGAACTTGATTTTCACATTTACTCGTTAAAGTTCTAATTTATATACATTTTACATGCCAAATATACTTTAAATTTAAAATATTCTATGAAGTTTTAAAGTTTCTAGCCTTCTTTTAAAAGGTTTCGTATAAGTAATGTACTAAAACGCTATGATCAATAAATGAACATAACCATTACCCCATCAGTTAACTACATATTTTATTTATTTTAATTACGAGTAATTAAATCAACGTCGAAATATAACTGACTTCCTCAATTAGTGCTGCATCTCTAACATTTGAACTGCAGTTAAATGATGTGAACATCACTTAATCTGTTAGCTTAAATCATGACTTCCTCTGACGTAAAGGCTTTGAAAATTACACTAGAGTTAACACAGTCTCTGATACGCAATTTTGACTGCTAGCCCTACTTGGAGTTTTGACCTACATAATATGAATCATTCATCTGTACTAATGTACCCTGGGTTGTTAACTGATGAGATCATTTTAATTTCTGGATGGTCATCTCCGACTGAACTGGAAAGATTTTCATCAAATTAGGTTTTTGCATAGTGTAATGTAATACAAAACATAGCATACATGAATTATGATACAAATATATGACTGTGTACATCTCATCAGTACAGAAATATATTCAAAAAGATGAAACAAAAGCAAGGGTCAGTAGGAAATAAGGTCCCGTCTTACAGTTATACAGATTTTACTGTATGAATTCATATTATTGATAGAGTTTATTATAGATAAAGCTATTAGAGAGAGATTGTTAGATTTTATTATTGATGGAGTATTTTTTTATTTTATTTTGACACAAAACATATACAAACAAACGCACATTTAGAATGACGGAATATGAAATACAACACACACAGAGCTGTTCAATTTAGAAGCGTTAAAAAATCAAGGAAAAGTCCTCTCAATAACAACACTGTCCGATCACTCCAGTTACTGTCTTAGATAGTCGGCTTCATGAAAGTTTCAATATTTTTATTGAAATTGTATTCATAATTATATTTTTTTCGGCATATATATCACGCATTTTGCTTTATTCGGATACTTTCATACTGCGTGTGATGTTGAGAAAATTACTACTTATTTTTTTACAAGAGAAATAACAAACTTAGTAATGGGTATTTGAAAATTATGGCAGTTAAACCCTACCTTCCGCAAGCGTAATGATATTTCACTGACACATAGGTATGCTTCACAACTACCGATTATCAATTAACGAAGTATGTTTTACTTTCTATTCTGTGAAATTTTCAAAAAGTAACTTTCCCTATTTAACACATTCTCATGCTTAACTCCATCTTCTTTAAAAAATCAATCTCAAGATAATAAAATTCGCAATAATGAACGTTTAGAAAATTTAATTTCATACACACCCTTATACAAGGAGTTCCCAAAGTCGATTTATACATTCAGATGGTTGATAGTAAGCATCAAAAGAACGAAAGATTAACAGAGAACATAGGGACATACCACGTTTTATATAAGAAATTCTAAAAATAGACATCGAGAGAACAGAGAGGCTGATTAGGATACCCGCCAAGTGAACACGAGAATTTAAAAGTGATGTGATCGAGAAGAAGAAAACATTTCGAATAAAAATTTCCTATTTGTTTGAGGAAAGGAAAACAGTTGGAAAGTATTCATTAGTAAACAACATTGCAAAATTCACTAAAGCCAGAATATGTGGCTCCTATATGATAGTGTACCAGAACGTTTATCGATTGCGGTACATAACCACTTAGATACTGTATATCCCTGAAGAAGAATTAAAAGCGGTAAACCTATTGTTTGATTTCTTCGCTACCCAGACTCCAATTCCTTGGATTTCTTCTGGCGTCACCTGAAATTGTTTGATAACTGGGTGCCTGGAAATATACTGAGGAATCACACGGCATGAATCATCGTCGCTTTAGCCAACATCGCCATCAAACCGCGTATGTTTGAACACGTCTGACAGTTCGTCGGTGGAGACTGTATAATGCTCCTTAAGGCAGCACTTTTGAACAATTCCTATAAAAAAAATTTCATCCTTTTTTTTTAATGTTTAAATCTAAATCATTATCGGCTATCCATATATTATATAATTTTTCTGCCTATTATTAGCCCTTTTTGCTAGACATGACGTTGTAATGGGATCTATTCCGGCTTCTACTAATCCTCTTTGGGGAAATATTCTTTAACTGTGATATTTGTTTAAAAACCCTTTTCCATAGAGATGACTAGGTTTATGCAAATGCAACATGTATCTAAGCGCTAGTCATTGAGTAGGCGGGGTAATAGTTAAGCATTGATCGTAAGCTGATATCCAAGAGTTAGTAGACAGCGCGACTCGTGGTCGCTCATCTGAAGATCCACCGGAATAGTGGAATGAGTGAGTGAGTATTAAAGTCGCAATGTTCAGCTACACAAGGGCTTTGATCGACGGACCACGTAATTTTGAACCATGGTCAAGTGACGTGGACGACACTTCAGCTGGCACCTTCCTCTCCTAATTACCGCACCACACCAACCGGAATAGTGGAAGACATCAACATTGCAGCTGAACGAGCTACCAGGCTGTAAGCCAGATCATTACAAAGAAAGAAGAAAGATAAGTACCTTCCATATTTTAGTTACCTATAATTGGGCTAAGATTTCTTATTGTTCTCAAGATTAAATGATTAAAGTGCATTTCGTAAGGTGTTAAAAGTTGAATAAGATTAGTTATCCTAATATGTTTGCTTCTTCTTCGAATCCTCTCACACCCGCAATCTCCAGGTTCCGACAACGTCACACACTTTTCTAACATTTTTTTGCAATTCTCTATCATTAAACCAGGTCATATTTTGTTTCAATTTTCCCTCGTCTTGATATAAATTATCATTATTCTGAATTAATCAATTGAACTCGGAAACATTCTGTATGTATTTATTTTTCTAGTAATTTAGGAAATTAAACTCATTTTGTCTCATATCCTAGCCATTCCCGAAACACAGCAATCGTTACCTGAGAACTTTCAGTTATTCTTTACAGAACTAAGAAAGTAATCGATAAGAATCTCTTTCCGATACAGAAGGACGGACAAGCCTTTAGCGTGTTGTGACATTCTGGCTAAAATCAGTCCAATTCCTCCTTGTAAGTCAAATGGAAAAAAAAGGGAGAGAATTCCTTAAACAAAATAAGAAGAAAAAGTGCATAGAAGACAAGGATACCTTTAGAAGAAATCTCACTGTCTTCCTGATTTGTTCGCTCGCAAAATTCAATAAGGACGCCGCGGAGGAGAGAATTTTGCGCAAAAGAACCGATTTCTTTCTTTACTTCCGATTCTTTACTCAATATGTGTTGCACATCGCATTATTTTCTGTTTGATATTCTAAATTGGCTTTCGGAAGCGTTTGGAGAATTCTAAAGTTTGTTGTATAAGGTTTTATATAGATGTATACGTAACTATGCATAAGAGACATATACGGATACTGTGTTTGGAATTTCTTTTTCTATTGTTACTTTTATCAGAATTTTTCATTCCTGTAAATAATATACTTTGTAATCTTTGTTTGAATGTAATTATAGTAGATACTTTCTTATAACTAATTGTGTTCTAGAGAAAATCAAGTAGTTGTCTCATCTTCACAAACTTTTGCTTCAACACTTCAACTGGCTCTTGAAGCCTTGATGTTTTGACATAGATAAATTTCTTAAAAGTTTGTTATTTTTAGAATATTAGTTTCATTACATGAAAAGGTAATTATCCCTTTATCTACTGATGGTACTTATAAGTACCACTCACTTTAAAATTACATAGAATAACCATTTCTACGAATACTCTGACGATACTTAGCAGGAATATTCTTTGTAATCCATTCTTCTAAGATATATGGCAGCACGGTTTTATGATGAGTATTTTAGCGGGGAAGGCGAATAGTTTTAATAGCAGAGAGAGAAATTTCGTTTTCAGCTGACGGCGTTTTCAGTGGATTTTCATTTTTGTTACGAAAAAGTAGTTTAAGTCAAAAGTTGTCTTATTTTTTAATGAAGTGTATTAAGTTTTTTAAGTGTCTTATTTTTTTGCATGTTAATGAAGACCCAAGGAAACGATTTGACTATTTATTTTAAGTGAACAGTGTATATAATTAATTTAACAGTTTAATACATTTAATTAATTAATTAGTTCTAACGGATTAAATTTTCCAAAGTTCAGAATTTTTGTATGTATATCCCTTAGTTTTCAATGTTGGTATTCCAAAAAAAATATTGCATGAAAAAAAACTGCAGTAAATCATAATGCGGTAGATAAAGGGTTAAACTGCTTTGATGCAATATTATTTTGTTTATTATAGCAATATATTCCATTTTACTGGGTATTTCGGTTGAAGAACTACTTAACCCGCGATCACTCGCGCGGGGTGTTCTGTACACCCCAGCAACAAGAAAATCCTCCCAGATTTTTAAAAAGAATGTGCAAAACCACAATTTTTTCTGTAGCTGCACATTTTAGGTCATTGAACCTTCAGGCATGATGCAATCCCTCTTTAAGGAACGATTGGAATGTAATGACCTTCAAAAGTTTATCTGGAGGACTGAAAACTCCCGCGAGAAATTGAGCATTTGTACACAGTCTGCTCTGAAAGTTTGGAAAATGATTAAAATATTATTTTTCTACTTTCTACAATCATTATCTCATTAATTATAAAGTATAGTTATTACTGGCTTATACGTTTTACTGGTTTATGAAAAAATATAAAATTATGTGTTTTAAAATGAAAATTTTGTAGGTTTAGTTTAAATTAATGTTAGTCTCATTTGTGTGCAATAAATTTAATAATTTTATTTGTATAATACAAAACACATCTTGTACTTTATAAATATGTATCATAATGACTTAATTTTTATTTTCATAATTAAATACACGTGTTAAAAGTTTGGGGTGTTCTCTACACCCCGCGAGTAACGAAGGTAGCAAAAACAGGCGCGAGTGACCGCGGATTAAATATAAAACGTAGAGTGATTTCGAAATTATTATTGAAACTTATTTTTACAAAAGAAAAATAGTAATGTTCAATTTCAAATTAAATTTTAAACTATGAATATGCTGCAATAAGATACATATAAAATAACAAAACTATGTACAACGCTATTCCACCGATTTAAATAGGAAAGAGAATTCTAAAATAAGAGAAAAACACTAATTCAATTTTTAAAACAAAATTTTAGAGCAGACTTAGAGTTATTTTTAATTTTGCTTCAAATAAAGGAATCGAAAAATGAAAATATTCAGCTTGATACAGTTTTTAGGATAAAATTTTATTATTCACAGAAAATTAATCCCTCACGTAACATATTCTGCTTTCTAGTATCGCTAGAAACCCCAGATTTTTAGGGGTACTCACCTGGGCGTTAGAACACACATTTCATACTTCCTTTTGACGCTGAGTAAGGCGCACGTTCGTTTGTGTTTCATTTCACTTTCTAAAGTTTGTTGAGGTATTTTTGTTGTTTATTTTTCCTTTCAATATGGCGGCGTCGTAGGATTTAAATAAAAGTGAAACTCAATGAGAAAATTTGCCCAAACCCAATGAATACAACAGTGACTCTGTTAAGGATTTATTTATTTGTGATGAAGAAGATGAAGGAATGGGGTAAAAATGACAATTCACTTATGTAACGCATGTGGAGATGGGTTTTTTTTTGTACCAAGGAACATTTCAAGCAATGTTGCAAAGATTTGTAATTTTAATTTTAATTTTCCAAGTTTTTAAAATTTTTGTTACCCTGACATTTTGCAATTTAACTTTTGTAATTTTATATATAGTCCCAATATAAAAGAGAAAACCTACTTTATATAATGTTTCCTGTACTGGTTACACTGGTTGTACACCTTAATAAGCCATGTATCCAGTTGATTTTACAATGGGCTTAGGGATTGCAATATCGGACCAAAAGTTCAATACCGGTATTCGGTATTTTTAAGATCTTAATACCGGGATCCCACTCGGTTTTAATACCGGTAGTAGAAATTTTGGTAAAAGAAAGAAAACACAGGGTTTTTTTTGGTTTCATATTTACCAGTTTTATTAGAGAGTGGAAATATCACAAAAAATAATTTGTAATTTATAAATTTTAACAGTATATACAGAATCACAAAAAAGTAAATTAACACATCTTATGTATTTAAATCATAAAACTTGTAAATATCACTACTGTCTGTGGTACTATTACAAATTTTTTAAATGTGATCTTAAAAAGCATAATGCATCAATTGCACTGTCATTAAGCCTGGAAAGTAATTTTGTGCAATAATTTCATCCAAATTATCTTTTTTTTTTTCAAAATAATCTAAAATCCCTGTTGGCTTGAGCTGAGAAAGTGTGCTAAAATTTATATCTTTATCATAATTAGATTCTTTCCTCTTTAAAAAATTTGTGTCATGTTTTGTTTTTAAATTTGTATTGAATCCTCTTGTACTTTAATAACACTTGAGCATTTTTTACATTGTGCCACCATATTCTTTTCATCATGTAAATAATAAAACCAAACCGAAGAATTATCAACGGATTTTTTATGTTCTTTAAAATTATTCTTATTCATTATTATGGGTTATTATTTATAAGCATATATATATATATATAATCTGAAAAGTATTTTGAACTGTTAAGTGTGCTTTATAAATAAGGTGTGATTAAAAAAAAAGGCTCGCCAATTTAAAAAAAATATCGAAATCTTACGCACTCTTTCTTTATAACTACAAACTTGTTTCCACAGATATAAATATCAGACTACGAATCCTGAGCGTGTGCAGTATCGCTCTGAGCTGTAATAGGATAGTTTTGTACCGCCTCTTTAGATGATTCACATATTTTATCACTTCTCTTGATTGTACGATACGACTTCATACTCACAGTTTAATTAATTTCGCCCGTTAGGGAGACATACAAATAAAAACGTTCACTATTTTGCTATGTGGGTGATCCCTGAACATATAGTGGAGATAATCTCAATAATTTCTAGTCAATACCGAAAAACTGGTATTTAAACTTGTGAATATCGGTATTACAAAATTGTACAAATGGCTAAAAATACCGGTATTCGGTATACCGGTATTGCAATCCCTGTATGGGATATTTCCCTATACATAGCATGTATCCACTAGTGATTAAATGGCATTCAAGAAGGTAAAATAGTACAGGAAAAAAGTATCATCAGGCCGTGGTGAAGCCGAGTCTGCTGCAAAAAATGGAGTAGGTAATAGCTTTTTTTGTGCTTTTAAGAAATAATATGTAAATCTTTTGCAAAGGTAAATTATTTCCTAAAAAATTAAACAGTTCTTCAAAAGGTTATTCGTTACTGTGCAATATAATAATAATTTATAACAAAAGACATGCGAGGCAGTTTTGTGTTTAAGGTAAATAATTCTGAAACAATATGTTTATTTACTGACATTCACATAATACATCCCTCTGTTATCTATTTAAAGCAAAATTAAAAGTGGCTCTTTTCTACACGGCTCCTCCAAGATGATAAATCGAGCAAAATACATTGTAACAGTTTCTTACACTTTAGGTGGAACTGAACACATCGAAAACACTTCACCTATTTGTGCTTGAAGAGAAAGTTCTTTTTCTGCATTTCAATTTATTATTTGGCGAATGAGAGCTCAGAGACGCGCGTGTGTTTGTTTTCCCTTTTCTATTTTATTTAAAGCGCCATTCATTCTTGATTTCACGCGTCATAAATAAAGCGATACCATCTCTTCGTCTGTTGCTTCGGATCTTGTTTAGAAACATTTCTTGAGCATAAACATTTGTCCAGAAAGAACATAAAAGACGGAATGTTTACTGTTAGTGGATTCCGACTCGTCTTGTTTGCTACCTTTGGGGAGTTTTTTGTAGAAAATCCTGCACTCCTGCGACTTTTGCTGTTTCTTCTTTGTTTGGTTCTCTTCTAAAATGTTTTATTCTGATTTAGTTCTGTTTAAAGTACCTTCAGCACTTGAAAAGTAAATGATTTGAGACTTTTTTTTAACTTCTTTTGTTTCTTAGACTTAAAGTGTTGAGTCATTGTTACTGAAACACAAGATAAGTCTGATAATAAAAGTACATTAAAATTGCAATAATATTTATGTTTAAAAAAAGTATTTAACACATTCCGTAAAAACTGCATAACCCCTCTCCCTCTTTTAGAAAGCTAGATAATTATTTAATATTTTGGCAAAATCTCCAATCACGTTGACACATTTATTTCAATGAGTGGGGTGTCGTCTTCGTCATTGGACCACGGCTCTAAATTACGAGGACCGTCGCCAACGGCCCATGTATTATACAGAGTGCAATGTTAATAAGCATGGCATTTACTGAACGGTTTTTCACGTGTTGAAAATAGATTATTCATCATTTTTTCCTTTTCAAATATGATTGTTCATAAAATATCATGAAACAGATGTATGTAAAAATTGCATTCGTACCGCATTCCTATACTATTTATGCAAGCGTGCTGTTTTGAAAACGAACTGTAACGCGTGCATGCAGTAATTAATGTAGCATCACCATCAGACCCGTATTACGATTGTGGTCACCTCCATTCTGAGTATCAACACCACTCCACGAATGAACTCTTTAATCGACATAACATTAGTCTTTTATGTATTTATACAATAGCTCCCTTTTAAAAAAACAAATGAAAGAATATTCGCTCAATTTTTATTTTTACCTTTGTGTTTATTTTTCCTTTTTATTTACACTCATATCCTTAAGGTATGTGACTTCCTTCGGAGCATTTTTTTTTAATATATAAATTTTCAACTAAATAAAAACTTTTTTATTTCAAATGGGTCATAAAATTAAGAATTCAAGTACAATATTTACAAAATTAAAAATAATTTAGAGTATTTTGGGAATTTGGATTAAAATTTTAGTGAAAAATTGTAGTTACGGTAAGGTTGTATTGAAAATTCTAATTAATATATTTGAATAATATTTATACAATACATAAATAACATCATTATCTGTGCTTAGAGCTATAAAATTTGTAATACTTTTGAAATATGTCATTTTTTATGTAATAACTAAATTTTTTACGAAAAACTAATGTTATTTTCTCACAAAAAGCGCAATAAAATTTATAAATACATACACAGAGATTAGGTAATATTTTGGACTGCAGATAAAACTACACTGCTGTGGCCACCGTAAATG